>JAJJWW010017181.1:0-24640 GCA_023531295.1 Papaver armeniacum
CTTTAGGGGAGACTAATCATCGTAGTTACGGGAAATCCCACACTACACCCCCTTACTCAATTTTGCTTAATTAATCCATCGAAAGATGTAAGATCAAGAATATTTATTGATTGAAGTTCAGAGGGCTCCATAAGATGTATTGACCACGGTGTCCAGCGGTATCAACAGCACGGGAGTATTATCCACACTAGCTCCATGTGAGTGATTCTTTTGATCGGTTTGAGTTCCTGATCGCAAGCGGATTGATGATTGATTAGTAAGATACACCCTTTTGAAATTGATAAAATTGAATTGGATTTTTGAAGAAATTGACTTTACAAGCAGAAGTAACCTCACATTTGTGAAATTGCGATTGTTTATGGTGAAAGCATTCCTGCCGGTTGGTAATTTAGGAGTGTGTGGATGAGAATGAATCTGACCACTAAAACAAATATAACAACATGATGAGTGCTTGTGATTCAATCAATCTGTACAACTGCAGCCTAAACCAAGTATTGGTTCGGACTTGCTTAGTCACAAAGTGAAGGAGATGAGGTTGATCTGGGAGAGGCGAAGAAGGTGTTGAGATTGTGGAAGGTGTTGGTATGTATGACTTGTATCGGTTGAGGCGCTGCGAGGATGTAAGCTATCGATTCGGTGTTGAATACGATAGTATCAACCTTATACATTATGCAGACTTGTTTTTGTTGTTGGAAATAGGAGAGAGGTATTTATACAAGTCATTTGAGCACTTATTCACGTATCGTGGGAAGTGGAGGAAGTGAGTGATAGAGTGAGTGGAGTTGTGTTAGTGTTACATGACGATGCATTCACCACTGTCATCTTGCTCAAATCCATGATTTCTCTACGTTCTTGTGATGGCGCATGCCTGTACCTGGCCTCCTTATGAGACAATACCACAATGTCATCTGATTTGTGACATGATTGATGTCACCAGTGTGTGGATCATGGGACCCAGTAGCATGTAATCTTCAGACTAAATAACTAAATTATTTAGGAAGTGATACTTGTAAATGTCGTGTGTGTCGCGATCTTGCCTCGAGTATAATCGGCATGTAAGCGTTCTTGTTTTAGACATCATGTCAGTAATCTTGGTGATCGTTTGGAGGCTGTCTGGGTAAGCTACTGTCTTGGCAAATCCTCCCATGTGGAAAAGTGAGTGGGCGGTATTGTGGTGACGCAGTGTAACTCCCAACCGGAAGTTTTATGACCAAGGCTGGTAGAGTTGGGCGGAGGAGTGATATGACACTCATACTGCGGCAGATTGATGAAGTTTTAGGGCTTTTGAAGAGTGCGCGAGCATCGCTCTTGACTTAGTCGAAACTGACATGGAAGAGTGTTTAGGGAAAAGAATGGAAATAGAGACAAGTGTAGGCTGACATCTTAGGTGTACCACGTCAGTACCTCCTTGTCTCGAGTGCAGTCTCATTTCAATTTGGCAAGCGAAGGCGGTTGAGATCGATTTGCAGCCAATGCAGTGCATAAAGCCGCCTTGTCAATGCAGTTTTTAGGCGCGCGTTCAAACAAACAAGCCCAATCTTAAAGATGTGTTGATTATTATGAATTCTTGTGAGGGATGTATTGTAGGATTTCCTGCAACTACAATCGGCAATCTACGTGATGAAGAAGACAAATGAAGAACTATGAGAGGAGACACGAGACGGTACACATGTGAAGAGGATGGACGTAATTCTACGAGTATCTATATAAAAGAAAGGATAATTGGCTCACTGGACTGCGATAGAAAGAGGCTTTCATTTCTGAGATAAATCAATGATACGAAAATGAAAGGGTGGACCACCCCTCTTATATACATTGTATTTTTGGGGTTTGAGTAGAAGAAGGTTTCTGTTTGGTCATGCACAGAAGAAGGCAACTGGGCCCGCAAAGCTAGCCAGGCGCTCTTCCTTCCATTCAGTGACCTAGCCAAAGGAGCGTCATCTTCACCGCTCAAAGCAGCGCAATCTCCGCGCGCTTCACCAGACAAGCAGCGCCATGACTCCAAAGACTCCGTGATCAAAGCCGCGATATCTCTTCCCACATGCGACCTAGACGGCTCCATCCTCATTATCGGACTAAAGCCAGTTTCCACCATTCCGCGGACTGAAGCCAGTTTCCATAATTTCACGGACTGAAGCCAAGCGTCATCTCCATGCGTTCTGTGACCTAGCCATCCAGCGCCATCCACCGATTCGCGGACCAAGTCATAGCGACATCTTTGCCGCGATCGCCAATGCAAGGATCACGGATTCCCCATGCCTTCCGCCAAAGGTTAGTCGAATTTCCTAGCAATCCCTTCACGTCTTGCCCTTTCGGTTTACTCTTGTCTATCACCATCTCAAGCTTACCCCGCAACAATGCCACTGTTACGTGCTAAGCATGGGACTTAATGTTAATGGTGGCTTTTAGTTTAGGGCTAAAATTGTAAAACCCTGCATTTGATAGGCCGTCACTCTGCAAAGAGACAGAGCCATGTAAAAGTAATGAGTGTTCAACCTCTTCACTTGTACACTTATTGAGCAACTCAATATTTTTTCATGAAATTTTCCCAGAATAGTGCATGTAGCAACAATCCCAGATATTCTGTAAATTTTGGCACCTTGCATATATTCACTTAATATAAGTTTCTTTGAATGCTTTATGTGCTATGTTCTAGGTTAAACCCTTAATGTTGATATGGCATGACAATTTGTGTTCACTTTCGTGAGTAGCACGAACTTCCAAATATCAAGGATAAGGTTTTTGCATAAGGTATTCAATCGTAAAAGCATGCTGCTCTCTCGGCAATGAAATTAAAGAACTCTGTGTCAACATATAGGATTCAATAAATTAACCTGACTAATTTTCAAAGTTAGGGTTTTGCGCCTTGCGCAATATATCGAACCCTTTGTCGAAATTAAGCCTAGGCAAACTAGGTGATTAATCTGCCATGGATTAGTAGGTGAAAAATCTTGCCCACAATCAGAAAAACAAGGAGCCGCGAGGATAGGAGCGGCAAGACAAAGGGAGGCGTGGCCATGCCTTAAGCCAGCCGGCGCCATTTTCCATCGGCCACGCCCCATCCTAAACCGGCCCTATTTCCCTTGACCAATCAGGTCGCCTTAAACTCGCCACACGCACATAAGTTATGGTTGGGCCCATACTTGCCAACCCCATTTCCCATCGACCAATCAGGCCGCTCTAAAGCCGCCACACTCACACCAGAAGTGTAGCCACGCCCATGCTTGGACGGCCCTCTTTTCTGACCAATCAGGTTGCTCTAAACTTGCCACAGTGTTAAAAAGGGGAAACTGCACCAGATGGTCACGAAGCCAATTGGCTTTCCGAAAACCGCGCCAACAAGCCAAACGTGCCATGTTGCGCCAATGAGATGAGCGGCATGCTAACATGCCACTTTGTGGCAGCATGCCAAAACATGTCATAAATAGCGCCATGCGTGCTAACCTACCTCATGTTCGTGGCCAAAACCATGATAAGCTTAAATTAGGGTATTCTAGTCAGAAGCACGACTCTACATTAACCAAAGCCCTAATTTTCAGTCGTGGCAAAAATTATGCCACTGCGACCCCACAACATGCCACAAGCCGTGTGGGACCCAGGAAGCCATAGGAATGGCGCCATATCATAGCCACCCACGGCAATCTTTACTCATGTGGCCGTTTCCACGCCATGGCCTTGTTATAGTTCCTTTGGAACACCTATGGCACCGTTTGCACAAAAAGTGTCGCCATGCCGCGTCCGCATGCAACACACACTAATAAGGGTTTCCGCATGCCAAACCCTAATTTAGGCAAAGTTGCTACGCCAACCAAGCCAAGTAACGTTCCCCCAGAGCATTGGGATTGATGTGGCAACAAGGCGATGTTGCCACGCCTTACATTGGATCTAACACCAATGTGACAAAATCTAGCGGCCATGGGTACGCCGGGCCTTACTTGCATCATCGTGCCACCGGGCATGCGCCAGCTATGTCAGCCACGCGCACGTCTTGGCAGCGCACATGCTAATTATGGTTTCGATACGCCAAACCCTAGTTTAGATAAAGTCCCCATGCCAACTAGGTTAAGTGATTCTCCTAAGGCCTTAAGTTTAACTTAGCAACATGGCCAATGTTGCCAGACCCATATTTGGGTATAACACCAATATGCCAAAGCATTTGCCACGGCTACACCACCGGCATGCCGCTATGACATGCTTGCACCAGACGCCACTATGCCAATGGCGTCACTTTGCTATAAACAAGATATGGCCATAATCAATTGCCATCCTTTCTCATGAGGTGCAATCTCGCCCATCCAAGTTAAGCCACCGAATCGACGGATTTGTGGCAAGTTTTAGGCGACCAGCCAAAGACGTGCCTAATAGCATCACATCTTTATTTTCTGCGGCAAGACTCTTGACTTTGACTTGCTCGGGACATAGCAACTTTGCTACATGTTTTCTACGAAAACACTCGAGACATCAAACATGTCACAACGGGGGATACTCATCATGGTATTGGTAAGCGGTTTACGCGAAGCGGCGTGCAATACGCCGTTATAAGAAAGTATCATGAAGCGGGACAATTAGTGGCGGCAAGAAGTAACGGTGTAAACGGATCACTTCCTTCATCATGGAAGCATGGGTTTTTGACGGTTATACGTTACTCCACTCTTCCATCACCCAATAATGCCCACTTCCTACGAGACCGGTGTTTATGGGTAAAAATCGTTTCTGCCGATTTCGGTAAATTCGGTAGGTGAGTGAGAAACCGATTCAAACCCTAAACAAATGTCTTGCGCATGTGAGCACTTTATAGATTCGAGAGATCAATGTTGTACAAGTCCGGCCTAAACCAAGAAATGGCCGTTCCGGACTTGCTTCGGTCGCAAAGTGGAGGAGAAGGGTTGATTTGGGGAGGGAAGCAAAGAAAGGTGTTGAGACCAGTAGTTACGGGAGAGTAGTATCTCGACCATCCAAAGTAAAAGCTTGGGAAGCTTGCAAGAGATGAAAGCTTTTGGGAGAGCTTGCAAAGTTGCCTTTTTCCGAGAGTGTAGTATTTTTCTCCGACCGAGACTTGTTGTGGTGGAAATAGGTAAGACCTATTTATACAAGTCGAGATTGAAACGTACCCTGGTCTCATGAAGGAAGAGAGTAAAGGTGAAATAATGAGAGGAGGTGGTAACCGCATGGTGTTTAATGGGTGAAAACGTTTTCACCATTATTTCCTCATTTATTTGACCGCTTTATTCCTTTTCACGCTTTCTTAATGTGAGCGTAGTGTCACGGCGCATCTTTGTGACCGCCAAACCAAAACCTAGAAAGCATCCCGGTTTGTGTTGATGTCTCGAGTGTTGGTTGCATCTTGCGTGCAAGTGGTCTTTGCTAGGGACGCATGTGGCATGTGCCAATGGCATGTGCGGAATGCCTTCGTTGCGAGTTGCACCTCGGCGTAAGTGGTAATGCGGAGTTGCTAGTGGCGTGTGTGGCATGTGCCAACGGCATGTGCGAAATGCCTTGGTGGTAGGTTGCACGGTTTGCAAGTTAGGCTACCGGCGTGTGTGTTTGGCATGTGCCAATGGCATGTGCGGAATGCCTTGGTGGTAGGTTGCACGGTTTGCAAGTTAGGCTACCAGCGTGTGTGTTTGGCATGTGCCAATAGCAAGTATGGCCATGTTGACCTAGTTGCAAGTCTTGCAAGCCTAGGCGCTATATTTGGCGTGGGCCAAAGTCATAGCGGCTTGGAAATATGGCTGCGATACGTATTGGCATGTGCCAATGGCACGTACGGCCATGTTGACCTAGTTGCAAGTCTTGCAACAACCTGCGGCGCTATATTTGGCGTGGGCCAAAGTCATAGCGGCTTGGAAATATGGCTGCGATACGTGTTGGCATGTGCCAATGGCACGTACGGCCATGTTGACCTAGTTGCAAGTCTCGCAAGCCTAGGGCGCTATATTTGGCGTGGGCCATAGGCATAACGGCTTGGAAATATGGCCTACGATACGTGTCGGCATGTGCCAATGGCACGTACGGCCATGTTGACCTAGTTGCAAGTCTTGCAAGCCTAGGGCGCTATATTTGGCGTGGGCCAAAGGCATAGCGGCTTGGAATTATGGCCTGCGATGACGTGTTGGCATGTGCCAATGGCACGTATGGCCATGTTGACCTAGTTGCAAGTCTTGCAAGCCTAGGGCGCTATATTTGGCGTGGGCCAAAGGCATAGCGGCTTGGAAATATGGCCTGCGATACATGTTGGCATGTTCCAATGGCACGTACGGCCATGTTGACCTAGTTGCAAGTCTTGCAAGCCTAGGGCGCTATATTTGGCGTGGGCCAAAGGCATAGCGGCTTGGAAATATGGCTGCGATACGTGTTGGCATGTGCAATGGCACGTACGGCCATGTTGACCTAGTTGCAAGTCTTGCAAGCCTAGGGCGCTATATTTGGCGTGGGCCAAAGGCATAGCGGCTTGGAAATATGGCCTTGTTGCCATGGTGCGTTAGTGTGCGGCTTGGTTTAGCATTGTTGCCATGGTGCGCAGTGTGCGGCTTGGTTTGGCATTGTTGCCATGGTGCGCGGTGTGCGGCTTGGTTTGGCATTGTTGCCATGGTGCGCGACATGCGGCTTGGTTTGGCATTGTTGCCATGGTGCGCGACATGCGGCTTGGTTTGGCATTGTTACCATGGTGCGAAGCATGCGGCAGTTTGGCATTATTGCCATGGTGCGCATATGCGGCTTGGTTTGGCATTGTTGCCATGGTGCGTGAGTATGCGGCTTGGTTTGGCATTGTTGCCATGGTGCGCGAAGATGCGGCTTGGTTTTGGAATTAGTGTTACGTGTTGAAAACCCTAACTGGTATTTTGAAAAAATACCCCTATTAATTATTTACACCCGAGTTAAATGCTCTTAGTTAATGTGTTGGGTAACACTAGGTCATGGGTTTACGATTTTACCCCTTGTTTAAAAACCACCATCAACATTAAGTCCCCTGCTAGCTCGGAGCGGGGCTTTGTTGCGAGGTAAGCATAAGATGGTGACAAACTATTAACAACAAACCGTAAAGAAAATTGAAGGAGGCTTGTCTGACCTTCTATAAATAGGATTCGGAATCCTTGCCTGCGGTAGTTTGCACAAATCGGGAGGTGGCACAATTGGTGGGCCCAGGCGCAGCTGGGGCGACGTGGGGAAGTTGGCGTGAGTTGGGAAACCGAGTGTGCTAGTTGGTGAGGCCGGCGCAATATGGAAGGTGTGCGTGCTTGCATGCGTGACTTGGGAAATTGCGTGTCTTTGGTGGGGTGGGCGCAAAGTGTGGAAGTTGCGTGTCTTTGCCGGTGGGGGGCGGCGCAAAGTGTGGAAGTCATGCTTGCGGACGTGACCGATGTAAACAAGGAGGAGTTTCTTCCGATAGCAAAGTTTCCTTATCTTGCTTTCCTTCACGTGCGGCTTCAATTAGGGCATTATTCATGCTAAAAATGAAGCGTTATGTCTCTCATTGCTTCCTTTCCCTTTTAAGATTTCGTATTCATATCCAAAAAAAAAAAATTGCATCGTCTCCTCGTTTGAGAAAAGGGTTCTTCTTGTTGGATTTCTCTCTTTGTCATGTCGCGCAGATTCGAATCATCTTCTAACCGATCAGTTCCCAGGATGAAGGTGCGAGGTCGACTCTCGTATGGGCACCCCAACAAAGGTTATTCGGGTTAAGAAAATCATACCTAGAGGTATGTTTTCTTCTTCTTTGCAGACCGACGTACACTTTAACGCTTGTTGTATAAATGGAAAATTTCCCTTTGTGTGCGAGAGATATCCCGTTGGAGCATGCGTTCATCGTTATCGACGAGGATGACCTAGTCGTTCCCCTTCCTTCAAGCCCGATATTGTTGTCGCTGCAGACTTGGAGGATGCTGATTTAGGGCTCTCTCGTCATGAATACCCTTCCGCGGGTTTGTCGTTTGGGACTCGTATGAGGTGTCTCTCCTCCAATTATCGGAATGTTGGTGGTTTCTGCGGAAAGAATTCGTGGCCCTTTATACGAAGATATGGAAAACATACGGACATATTGCTACCGGGAGCGTGGTGAAATCTTGTTCGTCCGCTTTGGTTTCCGTAGTGAACTATCTTTGCCAATGATTGCTGATATGGAGAATGTGTCCATTCATCTTGCTTTGCGGAGTCGGCCATTCAAAAGTGGGAGAATATGGTGTCCACTGCGAATCCTTGGAGTTTAACGTTAGTGGGTTGCGGATCGCCTCAATATTGTGAAGGTCGACGTGGCTGGTATTCTTCTTTAGTGCGATTCCTCGCCACAAAAGCCATCTTTGGAAGAGGAGGAAATTTTGGCCACGGAGTCTCGGAGGATTGAAGAGTTAACTCAAGATTTAAAGAGTAGGATTTGAAAGATATCATGGTCGATTGAAGATGATATTTTGTAGGGATTATAATTTGCTAGATGGGCTTTTCTGATTTGTATTATGAGATTTAAAAGCTCCTCTTTCTCTCTTTTTTTTTTTTAAAGAAATAAAGAGATTCATTAATCATTGGATTGTATTGAAATTCAATAACCGGTAAGAAAGTAAAAGCGAGAGAGAGTGCACGGTCGTTCACACTTTTGATGTAGCATGTTGCGGGAAATGATTAGGCGTAGTACGCCTTAAGCCACTTTCCGTTGATGACCGCCTCTAGCTTTCCCCCATCTTCTTTGATAATCTTGTAGTAACCACTTTGTTATATGCTTTAGTGATTATGTACGGACCTTCCCATTTGGGAGAAAACTTCGGTGCCGATGCATCCTGTGGATGTGTTTGGCGGTTTTAGCACGGATCTCCTTCCTTGAAAACCCTGGGTTTTACATGGCTGTTGTACGCCGGGAAATCCTATTTCGTGATGCTTGTGCATGTTCCTCCGCCGGGATCTTCGGGAGTCGAGTGTCTAGTTCCGCATTCGGCATTGAGTGATTGGCTTCATTCCACTGGGGTCCGCTTGTGCATGCATTCTGGCTGACGGGATCTTGATTTTGCGGGGAGGATCGCGTCTGTACCGTAGACGAGGGAATAAGGAGACATGCCGGTGGAGCTTCTAGGAGATGTTCTGTACGCCCAGAGTGCCATTGGCAATTGCTCGTGCGGATTCAGGATTGTCGTGTCTTGTCCTAGTGAGGATTCGGATCAAAGTCTTGTTGGTACTTTCTGCTTGCCCATTTCCCGGGATAATAGGCGGTAGAGAAGACTTGTTTGATTCCGTACCTTTCAAGCAGTTTCGTACTTGCTTGTTAGCAAAAGGCGTGCCGTTGTCGGTGATGATGTGTTTAGGGTACGCCAAAACGGCGAGATGATGTGTTCCTTGATAAATGCCACGATTGTGGCTCCAGTGGTTCCTTTCAATGGGAATGACTTCGACCCACTTGGTAAAGTACTCGGTCGCGGTTATTATGTACTCATCTTTGTTTTGAGGACGGTGGGTTGATCTTCCCAATGATGTCGAGTCCCCAGCTATAAAAGGGCCACGGGCTACTTATCGCGTGCAAAGGGTGTTGGAGGCACGTGGATGAGGTTTCGTGACCGGTGGCATTCTCGGCATTTCGAACGAAGGTATCCGCGTCGTCTTCCATGGTCGTCCGTAGTACCTCTCGTGTATCTGCGGGAATAATTTCGTTTCCCTTGGTGTTCGCCTTCGTGCATTTCTCTTAACATAACTGGGATTTACATACCGCTCAAACACCTTAGTAGACTTCCCAGAAACTCTTGCGATATAAAACCCCATCATGGAACACGAATCTTTTGGACTTACGCCTTAGCTTGGACGCATCCTCTTTGTTAGTAGGAAGAATGCCATCGCGAAGGAAAACCATGTACGGCTCCCGCTTGATCCCAGTGTGACTGATGTTGAGGACTTCTCGTCCGACATGGGGGCGCCCGGAAATTTGGACACGCTTTCGGAGTAGTCGTGGACCGGGTTTCCATCTCCGGCCAATAGTATCCAAGTCGTTGTAAACGACGGTAGAGGGTTACTACCGATGTTATTCCACAGACTTCGATATGAACATGTTCAAGTTGTTGTTGTGCTTCCTCTTTCCCGAGACACCTTGACAGAGAGTGTCTGGATTTCGGTGATACGGGACACCTTGAAGCATAAAGAAATTCCGCAAAGTCTTGAGTCGACCTTCCCTTGGAAAAGAGAGTTGTTGAGTTCTTGAATGATAGGAGTTCTCCAGGTCATCGTCTTGGCTTTCTCGGGTTGTGAAAGCCATGTTGAAGCTATGGTTCGCCGTTTTCTTGTCGGGGTTTCCTCGGTTCCTTGAACCGTAGCTTTGAGGCTAGTGTAGCTAAGCGATCGGCATGCTTGTTCTTCTGACCGACATGTGTGATGGTTGCTTCGGCGAAATAATTTAGTATTTTTTGTGCTTCAGCCTGTATGGCGTGATGTTAGTTCTTTCAATGCATAGATCCCAGTTTACCTGGTTGATGAGTAATTTGGAATCTCCTCTTATTTCCAAACGTGTGGCCCAGACTTGTTTATCTAGTGATAGTCCAATGAGGAAGGCTTCGTATTCAAGCGAGTTATTGGTGCACGGAAAGTCTAGCTTGAAAGAGTGCGAGAAGACTTCTCCAGCGGGGAGATACTAATACAACACCCGCTCCTCCGGTATTAGTCTTTGGGGGTGGAAGAGCCATCGAAGAATAGCGAGCCATGTTTCTTCTTTGACTAAAAAGATATCTGGAAGATCTCCTAGGGAGATCTTCTCGTAATTTCTGCGGTGTGTTTTCTCCCGGGAATGTTGCTAGCAGTCCGCAAATGGCCTTTGTCCTTTTATGGCCTTGGGGAGACGCACGTTATGTCGAACTCGATAGGCTGCAGGAGCCACTTAGCCGGCCTCCCTATCAAGGCAGGTTTCGAGAGGAGAAACTTTACAGGGTCCTGGATTTGGACACTAGCACTACCTTATTTGAGAGGAGGTAGTGTCCGAACCCGGATGGAATGAATCGGTGCTAAACACGCCTTTTCCGCCTTGGGGTATACGAGTTGGGCGTCTCTCAACGTTCGACTGAAATAGTATATGGGGTATTCCATTCCTTTGTCGTCCTCTTGCGCGAGGAGAGCTCCGATGGCGATATCGCTAAAGGTTTGTGTAGAGACATAGTGGTCTCCCTTGCATAGGAGGCTTCATGACGGTTGGGGAGGATAGTATTTCTTTGGATCTTCCGGTACGCTTTTTGGCCGAGACGTAGTCCATGTGAAATTCGCTCCTTTTTAGCGAGAGGAGTAAACGTAGTGGTGAGCTGTGCCAGCCCGGTATGAAGCGACGAATGTAGTTTACTTTGCCCATGAAACTCTGGAGCTCCCTCACGGTTCGTGGTGGCGGCATCGTGAGGATAGCTTGCGTTTGACTGGATCAACTTTTATTCCTGCGGCTGTTACTTGGAATCCCAAGAATTTCCCCGAAGAGACACCAAAGGCGCATTTCAAAGGATTCATCTTCAACTTGTATTCGCGGCATCTTTCGAATACTTGTCGCAGGCGTTTACGGATGATCCGCTCGAGTCTTCGATTTAACCACCACATCATCTACGTAATCTTCGACTTGCTTGTGCATCATATCGTGGAAGATGGTAGTCATGGCGCGCAGTAAGTGGCGCCGGCGTTCTTGAGACCGAAAGGCATTACGGTGTAATAGAAGTTTCAAGAGGGGTTCGGGCTTGGAGTCTTGCTTGCGTCGTGCTCATACATCTTTATCCAGTTGTAACCGCTATATCCATCCATGAAAGAGAACATACCATGTCCACTTTGGTAGCGTCTACCAAAGATGTCGATGTTAGGTAGCGGAAATCGTCTTTAGGGCGACACTTGTTCGGATCTCCGAAATCGACACAAACATCCGATCTCGACCATTCTTCTTTTTAACGGAACGATATTGGCTAACCAAGTAGGATGGTGAATAGGTTTGACAAAACCCGGCTAGTAATTCTGGACCTCCGCCTTGATTTGTTCTTCTACGTCGTGTCTGAATTGTCTTGGAGGCTGCTTGTTGGTTTGGATCCGGGTATCAAATGCGGATGGTGGGTGACCGATTTTCCATCCAAGCCAGGCATTTCTTCATAAGTCCATGCGAAAGACGTCCTGGTATTCTTTGAGTAGGTCGACTAGCTTTGAGCGTTCGCGCAGATGTAGAGTCGAACCGATCGGAATGGGTCGCGGAAATTCCTCATTCCCTATATTTGTTTCGAGTTCGTCGGTGGTTAAGTCGGTCCCATCTTGTAGCTTCGAGGCGTATGGAACTTCCTCCCGGTTATTGTGAAGATATTCCTTGGGCGGAGAGATCGGGCCATGGTCTCCCTGCTAATTGCTAACACGGTGATAATGTGAGCTTTCCCTTTTTGCTTCGTCTTGCGGTAAGGGTGTACTCTCGCTTGGTGCGGGCACGGGTTACGCCGGTGGAAAGAGACCCGGCGAGTCTTCCCCGAGGAGGTGGTGGAAGGACGGTCTCCCTGCGGGGTATCTCCGGTTTGTCGTTATCTCCGAGCGATGTCCATTTTGGTAGCAGAAAACCGTGAATCTTGTCGCCACGCCTTTTGAACCCTCCTTCGGCCCATGTGCTTCTGCGCAGATGACCGGTGCATAGGGGGACATGTGACGCGGGAATGCGAACGACTTCTCCCGTTCAATATTGTTTTCTGCAGTGGTGGTATGTTGAAGGGACGATTTTGAGATTATGCAGCCACGGCCTTCCCAGTATCATGTGGTAGTCTGGTTCTTTTTCAATTACTTCAAACTTCACGCTTGATTGGATTGGCCCTACTGCCAGCTCCAAGTTGATGTAGCCGTATGTGCTAGTTTGGTTGCCCTCGAAATCCGTCATCGTAGTGGGTTGTCGTACGATCTCATTAGGTCGCACCTTGGCAGCTTTGAGCGTCTTGAGAGTGATGACATTGGAAGATGCACCCGTGTCAATGAGCGCTCTTGAAACTCTATGTTCTTGACGAGTTTGTAACATGCAAGGCTCCGGTTATGACCGTCTTCTACCATCATGTCGTCGTCGGTGAAAACAATATTGTTGGCGGATCTTCCGGGGTCCTCGGAGTCCCCGTGGGTGCGGGGAACTAGTGATGCGTTTAGTGCTATTCGGTTGATAGGAGAGAATGTTTTTATCCGCTGGTCCTTGGAGAGGTGCAAGCAATTCACATAAGTTTTCTACCAACATGGTCGCCTCCCGGTCCGTGGCTTCCAGTCGATGACGAAACCGTTGATTTGAGAATGCTCATTCGGGATGTTAGTCCCCGCTTCTTGATCTCTCGGGGAAAATGAATCACTTAGCCCCGATGTTAGATTGATGAGGAAGTCGAGTATGCCGTTAATCGCATCCTTCATTAGGTCCATGTTTTTGGCGTGGATCTCCCCCGAGCACGCATCAGTCAACCAGTCTTGGGACCTATTCATTGGTGGTATTGCTTCCAGAAATTGAGGAGTTATCATGACCTTGAGCGGGATCAATGTTTGTGGAGATCGTATGATAGCCGACCATGCTTGCGTGAAAATTTGAGGATGGAAGCTAGAATTTGATATTGTAACCGAAAGATCAATCCTCCCGCTGTGGTCGCCAATTGTTTATGGGTAAAATCGTTTCTGCCGATTTCGGTAAATTCGGTAGGTGAGTGAGAAACTGGTTCAAACCCTAAACAAATGTGCTGCACGTGAGCACTTTATAGATTCGAGAGATCAATTTGTACAAGTCCGGCCTAAACCAAGAAATGGCCGTTCCGGACTTGCTTCGGTCCACAAAGTGGAGGAGAAGGGTTGATTTGGGGAGGGAAGCAAAGAAAGGTGTTGAGACCAGAGTAGTTGGGAGAGTAGTATCTCGACTTGTATCGGAAAGTAAAAGCTTGGGAAGCTTGCAAGAGATGAAAGCTTTTGGGAGAGCTTGCAAAGTTGCCTTTTCCGAGAGTGTAGTATTTTTCTCCGACCGAGACTTGTTGTCCGGTGGAAATAGGTAAGACTTATTTATACAAGTCGAGATTGAAACGTACTGGTCTCATGAAGGAAGAGAGTAAAAGGGTGAAATAATGAGAGGAGGTGGTAACCGCATGGTGTTTAATGGGTGAAAACGTTTTCACCATTATTTCCTCATTTATTTGACCGCTTTATTCCTTTTCACGCTTTCTTAATGTGAGCGTAGTGTACGCCGCATCTTTGACCGCCAAACCAAAACCCTAGAAAGCATCCCGTTTGTGTTGATGTCTCGAGTGTTGTTTGCATCTTGCGTGCAAGTGTTATTGCTAGGGACGCATGTGGCATGTGCCAATGGCATGTGCGGAATGCCTTCGTTGCGAGTTGCACCTCGAGCGTAAGTGGTAATGCCAGTAGTCGCTAGTGGCGTGTGTGGCATGTGCCAACGGCATGTGCGAAATGCCTTGGTGGTAGGTTGCACGGTTTGCAAGTTAGGCTACCAGCGTGTGCGTTTGGCATGTGCCAATG
Source organism: Papaver armeniacum (assembly GCA_023531295.1). Lineage (NCBI taxonomy): Eukaryota > Viridiplantae > Streptophyta > Magnoliopsida > Ranunculales > Papaveraceae > Papaver > Papaver armeniacum. The sequence continues at coordinate 14,446 of JAJJWW010017181.1, forward strand.
GCATGTGCGGAATGCCTTGGTGGTAGGTTGCACGGTTTGCAAGTTAGGCTACCGGCGTGCGTGTTTGGCATGTGCCAATGGCAAGTATGGCCATGTTGACCTAGTTGCAAGTCTTGCAAGCCTAGGGCCCTATATTTGGCGTGGGCCAAAGTCATAGCGGCTTGGAAATATGGCCTCGCGATACGTGTTGGCATGTGCCAATGGCACGCACGGCCATGTTGACCTAGTTGCAAGTCTTGCAAGCCTAGGGGCGCTATATTTGGCGTGGGCCAAAGTCATAGCGGCTTGGAAATATGGCCTGCGATACGTGTTGGCATGTGCCAATGGCACGTACGGCCATGTTGACCTAGTTGCAAGTCTCGCAAGCCTAGGGCGCTATATTTGGCGTGGGCCAAAGGCATAGCGGCTTGGAAATATGGCTGCGATACGTGTTGGCATGTGCCAATTGCACGTACGGCCATGTTGAACTAGTTGCAAGTCTTGCAAGCATAGTGCGCTATATTTGGCGTGGGCCAAAGGCATAGCGGCTTGGAATTATGGCTGCGATACGTGTTGGCATGTGCCAATGGCACGTATGGCCATGTTGACCTAGTTGCAAGTCTTGCAAGCCTAGGGCGCTATATTTGGCGTGGGCCAAAGGCATAGCGGCTTGGAAATATGGCTTTGCGGTACGTGTTGGCATGTGCCAATGGCACGTACGGCCATGTGGACCTAGTTGCAAGTCTTGCAAGCCTAGGGCGCTATATTTGGCGTGGGCCAAAGGCATAGCGGCTTGGACATATGGGCTGCGATACGTGTCGGCATGTGCCAATGGCACGTACGGCCATGTTGACCTAGTTGCAAGTCTTGCAAGCCTAGGGCGCTATATTTGGCGTGGGCCAAAGGCATAGCGGCTTGGAATTATGGCTGCGATACGTGTTGGCATGTGCCAATGGCACGTGCGGCCATGTTGACCTAGTTGCAAGTCTTGCAAGCCTAGGGGGCGCTATATTTGGCGTGGGCCAAAGGCATAGCGGCTTGGAAATATGGCTCTGCGATACGTGTTGGCATGTGCCAATGGCACATACGGCCATGTTGACCTAGTTGCAAGTCTTGCAAGCCTAGGGCGCTATATTTGGCGTGGGCCAAAGGCATAGCGGCTTGGAAATATGGCTGCGATACGTGTTGGCATGTGCCAATGGCACGTACGACCATGTTGACCTAGTTGCAAGTCTTGCAAGCCTAGGGCGCTATATTTGGCGTGGGCCAAAGGCATAGCGGCTTGGAAATATGGCTGCGATACGTGTTGGCATGTGCCAATGGCACGTACGGCCATGTTGACCTAGTTGCAATTCTTGCAAGCCTAGGGCGCTATATTTGGCGTGGGCCAAAGGCACGGCGGCTTGGAAATATGGCCTTGTTGCCATGGTGCGCGGTGCGGCTTGGTTTGGCATTGTTGCCATGGTGCGCAGATATGCGGCTTGGTTTGGCATTGTTGCCATGGTGCGCGGATGCGGCTTGGTTTGGCATTGTTGCCATGGTGCGCGATATGCGGCTTGGTTTGGCATTGTTGCCATGGTGCGCGAGATGCGGCTTGGTTTGGCATTGTTGCCATGGTGCGCGAAGATGCGGCTTGGTTTGGCATTGTTGCCATGGTGCGCATGTGCGGCTTGGTTTGGCATTGTTGCCATGGTGCGCGAGATGCGGCTTAGTTTGGCATTGTTGCCATGGTGCGCGATATGCGGCTTGGTTTGGCATTGTTGCCATGGTGCGCAGCATGCGGCTTGGTTTGGCATTGTTGCCATGGTGCGCAGCATGCGGCTTGGTTTGGCATTGTTGCCATGGTGCGCAGGATGCGGCTTGGTTTGGCATTGTTGCCATGGTGCGCAGTATGCGGCTTGGTTTTGGAATTAGGGTTCTATGTTGAAAACTCTAATCTGGTATTTTGAAAAATACCCTATTAATTATTTACACCTGGAGTTAAATGCTCTTAGTTAATGTGTTGCGGGTAACACTAGGTCATGGGGTTTTACGATTTTACCCCTTGTTTAAAAACCACCATCAACACTTGTGGTATGTTTAAATATGACTTGTATAAATAGGCTTCACCTATTTCCACCAAACAACAGGTTTTGGTCGGCAACAACATAGTATCCAGAAATCACCAAGAATTGATAGCTTTTCACTCTGCAAGCCAGTTCCACTTTCTGATATAAGTCATAAAATAAGCCACATCTTCAGAATTAACCATTCTGGTCTCAACACTCTCTTCGCTTCCCTCCCTAAGACCAACCCTTCTCCTTCACTTTGTGACCAAAGCAAGCTCGGAACGACCATTTCTTGGTTTAGGCCGAGATTGTACAGATTGATCTCTCGAATCAAAAGTACTCCCGTGTAGTGCATTATTTAGGGTTTAGATTCGTTTCTCATCCACACACCCAAAATTACCAAAATCAGTAGAAACAGTTTTCACCCACAAACAATAAGATATAAAAAGTAATCACAACAGTTCTTCGTCTCAGACTCTTGTGATTCCGCGATAACTTTTTCTGTTAATCAGTTGGGTTATTGTGAGGTGACTGATATTTCTAGGCTGCTCTTCAGGAGTATAAGTCCGGGGTATTAGTTGAGTTTCTAGTTCACATTGATTTTGTTAGGGCATAGCTCGGTTAAACCCACCAAGCGTTGGTATGTCAAGTTTGGTTGTCATATTTTAGTGAATCAAAACTCATCTAAGAGTCGCTTGATTATGTAGCTACAGAAAACTTCCTATAGGTTAGACTAGAAAGTCTAGGATTATGAGACATACAAGTATTACTCGAAGACCTGGAGAATGTGAAAAAGTAACAAGCTACAACGACGACATCATCCTTCATCTTGAGGTTAGTAACATTGACTTGAACTATTTCATTCCTAACGTATCTTTCAAGTCGTGCTATATTGAAAACATAACTGCGATGATGTGAATGACTATACTCTAGTAGTGAGACATGACCACATGATCATAGTGTTAAGGAATTAGAATTAGAATACGAAGTATAACGCTTATCTTTTGAACTTCGTATATATGACATCGACATAATCGTATGAATGTTATTGTGATTATTTGTATGGGTAAAGGTGAACATTTCATCCTGGAAACAATGTTTACATTTGTTTAAAGGAAGTGCATTCATGAACTTGTTTTATGAATCGAAAGGAAATCGATAGGCTTATTGGTATTGTTATTCATTGCATATCTTTGGATTACCAATATGTGTGAGTTAGTAGAACCTATCATAACTTGTTATGTATCTTGGTATAACTAATCACGAGGTTCGACTTATGATTTGGTATGACTTAATTAGTGTAACCAATCCTAAGTAATCACCTGAGATGGTATGATCGATATTTGTAATTGGTGTGACCGATCACAAAAGAGTTGTATAATTGATCCTTGTAAATGGTGTAACCGGTCCTAGTAATTGGTGTAACCGATCCTGGTAATTGGTGTAACCGATCCTAGTGACTTGTGTAACCGATCACAAGTAATACCATGAGTATATGGTTATCAGTCCTTGTAATTGACGTAACCGATCCTGGTAACTGATGTAAACGGTCATTGAAAATGCGGGAGTCTAACAACCTCACCCAATATTTCGATTAGCAATCTGCATGGACTAACTCGAATATACTTTTAAGAGAATCAACTAGACAGTCAAACTCAATCTTAATAAAAATTATATCAATGAGTTAATATCTCTATCTCTTGATTTGATCTATACTCAAACAAATAGAAATCTGTGAGTCTTTATCAAATACAAAAGATATACACTTGGATGGTACCAAAGACCAATATCCAAGGATCAATCAATTTCAAATCAACAACCAAAGGTTGGATTTCACAATTGATCTATACAACGCACAACCTGTGATATTTCAATTATATAAAAAAAATATAATGCGGAATAGAAATAACACATACACCAGAAGTTTTGTTAACGAGGAAACCGCAAATGCTGAAAAACCCCGGGACCTAGTCAAGATTGAACACCACATTGTATTAAGCCGCTACAGACACTAGCCTACTACAAACTAACTGCAGTTTAGACTGTAGTTGAACCCTAATCAATCTTACACCGATTCAAGGTACAGTTTCGCTCCTTACGTCTCTGATCCCAGCAGGATACTACGCCCTTGATTCCCTTAGCTGATCTCACCCACAACTAAGAGTTGCTACGACCCAAAGTTGAAGACTTTAATAAACAAATCTGTATCACACAGAAAAATCTAATATCATAGATAAATTTGTCTCTCACAGATAAACCTAAGAGTTTGTTCCATCTTTTGATAGAAATCAAGGTAAACAGGAACTAATTGATAACCCGGATTATATTCCTGAAGAACATCCTAGAATTATCAATCACCTCACAATAATCTTAATCGTATGGTAGCGAAACAAGATATTCGGAATCACAAACGATGAGACAAAGATGTTTGTGATTTCTTTTTATCTTGCGCTATCAGAGATATAATCTCAAGTCAATTATTCAATTAAACTCGTACGATAGAAAATGGAAAGATCATATCGCTCAACTACAAGAGAAGTAGTTTCGTCTGGTTTCACAATCCCAATGAAGTCTTTCAGTCGTTAACCTACATGGTCTCGAGAAGAAACCTAAGGTTAAAGGAGAATCGACTCTAGCAAAACTAACTAGTATCACACGGAGTGTGGGGATTAGTTTTTCCAGTTGCTAGAGTTCCCCTTATATAGTTTTCAAATCAGGGTTTGCAATCTAAGTTACCTTGGTAACAAAGCATTCAATATTCATCGTTAGATTAAAAACCTGATTAGATACAAGCTAATATCTTTCAACTGTTAGATCAAAACTTAGCTTGTCACACACAAATGAAATGTATTCATTTAGGTTTGAGTAACCATACCTAAACGTGTACACTTAGTTGGTTCACAAATAGTTAACCAATGTTTAGCCATATGAGCACTTCATATTAATCAGTATTCATCTTTCTCATAACTAGTTCAAATGACTCATAAGAACTAGTTGAAGAGTTCAATTGCTTAGGTTTTTATTCATAGACACAATTGAAACAAAAACGGTTTGATTCACTTGAATCAATGCATGAACAATATACCCACGGTTTGCAAAGATTGCATTCCTTATAATTTATTTTTTAAGTTCATGAACCACCGATTTGAGAAATAACCGACTTGGGTACGCGTGCGGGTATGCGTACCTTAGCTACCGTATTTGAGTTTACAAACTCAGCAGAAATTCCGGTTCAAAAACTTAAAAGGTAGGGCAGCGTACCTAAGGTGACTGGTTTACTAGTTTGCAAACTACAAACTCAAGAGAAATTTTCGGTTGAAAACTTCCGCCAAGTACACGTGCGGGCACGCGTACCCAACCTGTCTCCTTCACTCAATACCGCATGCACACATATGCACGCACTTGGTTTCCTAAGTACATGGATTTATACACTAATGTGCGAACACACTATATATGCTTATATCCATAGATGGTAATCTCAACTCTACATTTCAATCATTGAAACATTCTTCTATAATGTTATAACAATCTTTATTCACGACTATCGTCATCAAAGCTATTTTCTAGATTGAAACGTCATCATGACTTTCGTCATGGGTAAATATGAAATGTGGTTAAAGCGAAAAGCTTACCAACACATATTTCGAGAAAAAGATAAGCGAGTAAATCGGCTCGAAATAACAAATGTGTATGTATGAAAACTATCATACTTATACAACTATTGTCTCATGAGTAGGAGATAGAATAGACTTTTGAGTGACAGATGAGTTCAAGTCTCCACATACCTTTTAGTGGATGAAGTTCCACTGGTTCCTCGAGTAGTTCTTCGTCTTTGTAAAATAATCGCCATGGATTAGGAGCTCAAATATACTTAACTATCCTAGACCAAGACTTAGTCATAAGTAAACTAGAAATCAAGATAAATAGTTTTGATCACTAATATTGACAAACATGCTTGAGATAGCAACGCATGCGAATTCGACCGAGCAATGCTCTAAAAATCTCCCTCATTGTCAATTTTAGTGTCAAAACTATCAATACATATGGATTACAAAATAGATATAACTTTGTAGCTTCTCGTCCACATGCTTGATCTCCTTGGTTCTTCAATATTACTTGAAAACTTCGTCTTTTCCAAGTACTCCCATGATTCCATAGATGTTCAGTTCAACATCATAGTTGTTGAAGTCCCGTAGCCATAACAATGAGAAAACAAAAGCTCTCGATCATTTTTATATAGTGTCATAGTATTATTACGCAGCATCAAAGTTCTCATATCACAACAGATGTTCAGTTCAGCATCATAGTTGTTTAAGTCCCGTAGCCATAACAATGACAAAACAAATGCTCTCTATCATTGTTATACAGTGTCATAGTATTATTACACAGCATCAAAGTTCTCATGTCACAACTTTGACAACAATACTATGGTTATATGTATCACTCCCCCTTAGTCAATACTTCGTCTCAACACGAAAACCACTCCCCCTTACATAATGATCCGAAAACTATATGTATTTGTAGTGTGAACTACATATTAATTCTCTCCCTTTTTTCAATAAAATTGGCAAAGGTACGAAAACGGGATCCTAATGAAATTTCCATGGAGACACTTCAAGACCAAAGAAAAGTACATATCAACTTTGTTTAAATGCAATCATAAAGCCGAAGCTAAATGCATTCATCACGGATTTTATAAAGATACAAGATAACCCCTCGAATATTCCACAGCCGCACTCCCCACAAAGATTTGGCAATTAGCGCAAGTTCAAAAGAACTCTCCCCCATTTGATGTCATTCCCGAAAAGAACAACAAGAGCGACCTTACTTTTACGAGAAAATAAGGATTTCTTTGGACACCAAAAACCACAAAATGATTTTGTATCCAAAATTCTCAATTAAATTAACCACAAGAGATCCCATGATTAATTTAATCAGAATACACAACCAAAATAACCACAAACGAATCTATGATTAGTCTAGTTGGAAATGCTCACATAAGAAGGCTTACAGAGCCACACAGTATATACATAAAATATGGATCAGGGAAGATCAATACTGTGGAATATACAAGGATTCATTCTATTTTCCATCACTATTTGCACAATGACATACAATAGACATAATCCTCGTAAACAAAAGATTTTAACATATCTTTCATCAATAAATGACATAATAGGTTTAACTTTTGTTTGTCAAAAGTTTATCGATCTTGTATCAATACATGCATATCGACATATGAAAGATATAAATTTTGATATCGTATGGGACAATCATAGTTCACGGACGCAAACACACATATCCCATAACAAATTGCAATATATAAAATCATAAAGATTAATACAACAAAAATCATCTTCCAAACAATGTTAGAATTTAAACAAATAAACCTAAAACAATGAAGATGAAAACGTTGGACATAGCTATGTGTAATCACAATAATGGCTATTCCAAACTCTAGTAATCCTTCTCAAAACAAGAATAAATTCTCATAAGAAGTTTCCTAGGTATCAAGACAAACTCGTAATGCACATATGAGATGATTTGTCCTTAGAGGTAGAATCAATCTTTTTCGCCCGGATTTACACCAAGAATAGCTACCAAAGGCGTATAAAAAGATTTTCTTAACAAAGAAGAACATACAAAGTCATTAACGACCATGCACCATAGTTCACATAAGATGATTGTGAACATTCAAGAATCCCATAGCAATGTGTACTACAACCCATTCTTGAACTTCCTTCTTTGTGATTCACCAACAATGTTCTTGTAAAAGCTACAAATGATCTTAGAAGAGTATTACTCCAAGAATCCAAGCGCCCAAGTCCAAGAGAAGTGGAACAAGTGCGATTTAAACGGAGCAAAATACTCAAAAACAAGAGACATGACAAATACCAATCTTAACTCATTCAAATTCAGAATTTCTCATCTCTATTTTTAAGAGAATTCAAAGAGGAAGAGAATGCAAAAAGAATTAGGTCATTCCGAGTTTGGACGAAGAAGTTACGGCCAAAGCAAGTTTACGGAATATCGACGTAAAGTATGCATACCGGTTTGCAAACGAATTTTCATGACCTGGGGGAGTGTGCAAACGGGTATGGGTACTTAAACCCCTGGATTTTGATTTTAAATGATGTTATGCATACCTGGTAGATGTACCATGAAGTCCAAACATCCCAAACTACTATTTTCAAACCTAAACGTTTAATAACCTTAAACACAGATCAAGTTAGGTAGAAATGAACAATAAGCAAGGTACATGCTTCATTATAAAAACACAAATCTTACTCAGGTTTATAGACATACCTTTTTAAAAAGAATCCAGTCGAATTCTACAACCTTACCGAACATAATCTGTGTGCCTCAATTCTCGTGCTTCCCTCACCGTATACATGTGGCATTCCTTGGTGAGGATGCACTTACAACATGATCAAGTTGTGTTGCGAGGAACAATGTCTTGCTCACCACAAGTGACCTTTGGATTATTATGAAAGAGATCGCTTTTAGAACCTTTCACATCCAATTCCATTTTTCCAAAAAAAACTTGTTAAGTTCCAACATCATGGATCTTTGCCTTCTCCATAGTCATGGAATTTTCTCGAAGATCATTCCTCTTCACACTCAAAGCATCATTGGATTTCTTTGGTACCCACTTACGAGTGTGTTTAGGAACAACTAGAACCTTCTTCCCATTACTCTCTTCAAGATTTCTCGGGAAGAGAACCGGATTGACTATTCTTTTGCAAGTTAGTCTTTCTCCAATTGGGAACATCGGATCTTGTCTTCGTATTTACGAAGTTATCCTTTTGATAACCATTACGATTGTGAAACGGATTCGTATGATGTTTATAGGCAAATCTAGATTTATCACAGCACTGATTCATTTTCCTAAAGGTTGGACAGTTACAACCTGTGTAGCATTAAGGGGATTAGCCTTAACATATGATCTTGGTTTCACAACTCCTTGTGATGCCCAAACAAGAACATCATGAAGTTTCTCATTCCTTATACGGAAACGACATCACTTTTCCAGGTGACCTTTATTTCCGCAATAATGGCAAACATAAGGACTGTTCTTACCTCAATCCGTGTGTGCTGACTTTGGAGGCTGATATACTTTTATCTTTCGAACCTTAACCGCCGGTAAAGGTATTTCACTTTTGCCATCAGCGGAAATCTTTTGTTGAGAAGAATCACTAGCCTTGACAAATTTTACCTCTTTGCTAATACTTGGAGCATCTATACCCTTATAGCCCAATCCTCGTGTATCACAATGATTTTTATTTTCTCCTTAGCATAGTGGTTAATTTGGTTGAACTAGTATTGAACTTTTTCAAGTCATCTTCTAATATTTTGATTTTATCAAGAGAAGCAAATTAAATTAGCCTCAAGGCGTTTTCTGAGAGATAAACGCTTTCTCTGTCATTAAAACTTGCTTGCTGAGAGTTAATCCTTCCTTCGATTTCTGCAAGTTTCTCTTCCAACAAGAAGTATTTTTGATATACACTAGCACATTCTAGTGACTTTCTACTCGTGGTTTCTCGGTATCTTTGAGGACCGATTCGCAAGAGCGATTCCGACCATAAAGACCTCAAGTAAATCATTTTCAATTTCTTGTTTTCTCGACAGAGAAGAGTCAAGAGGTGTGACATGAGAAGTTGTAATCTTCTTTATTTTCCACGAATCCAAAAAACTTAACATACTCTTAGACTTCCTCATCAACATCTCTATCAATATCTGAATCACCTTCATCAGAAGTTCATCCAACCTGTTCTTCTAGGAGTGTTTCCCGATCAACAGTTTTTACATCAAGAGAATGTTTAGAAATTGATTTAGATGTGAAAGTTCTCTCAGGTGAATCCAAGCTTTCAGAATCATCTGGTAATTTCTGAACTAGTGCGTTATTAGAGATAGACTCGTCCATATTCAGATCGCTAAAAACACAGACTTATGAGGTCTTTAACGTGTTTGCCTGCTCTGATACCAATTGAAAATGTGGGGGTCTAACAACCTCACCCAATATTTCGATTAGCAATCTGTATAGACTAACTCAAATATACTTTTAAGAGAATCAACTAGACAGTCAGACTCAATCTTAATAAAAAGTATATCAAGGAGTTAATATCTATATCTCTTGATTTGATCTATACTCAAACCAATAGAAATCA
>JAJJWW010017182.1:0-24462 GCA_023531295.1 Papaver armeniacum
TGAAAAGAATCCCCCCTCACAACAGGCTTATTTGACACTTTATATAGGGTAATATACAATGGATGACAGCTAAGCTGTCCTTTATTTTCGGGAATGATTTGCGAGATATCGCAAGTGTACAAATATATAATCTCGCCACTCTCCTAAATCTCGCCGGGTCTTCACATCTTTCTCGTGTTTTGGTATGCCGTCATGTATTGCGTCATTTATATTACTCTTCTCGCGACGCCCGCAATGTCTTGTTGTTTATTGATCTGCGAAGTATTGATGTCGCGATATTCCGATCCTACTAAAAGCTATCTTGGAATAGAGAAGGCTCGGGGCTGCGAGAATCAAAGGAGGTAGAGCGGGCCATCCAGACTTGAAGAAAAGAAAGTAAAGATATCAAGCTAGACCGGAGAGATGATGCTCTCAAGGAACTATAATCTTCTAGATGGCCTCTTCTAAGTCGTATTTGTGTATTCCTTATTGTTTATGTCAAAGTTTCTTGAACGTCTTTACGAGAATAAATTGCATTGGTTTTTGATTGGTGAAACGGGTTTTTCATTGATGCATCTCTGAATATAATTGATGATTCAAACATGTAATGAAAATAAATGCCTGTATTGTTGTGAGCGAGATAGTGGTCGGGCATGATATGCCTTGAGCCACTTTCCATTGATGACTGCTTCCAATTTGCCTCCGTCCACCTTAATGATCTTGTAGTAGCCGTATTGTAAGCCTTGGTATTTGTGTAAGGACCTTCCCATTTTGGTGAGAACTTTGGTGCGGACATGTCTTGTTGGATGTGTTTGGCCGTTTTCAAAACCAAATCTCCCACTTTGAAAACACGTGATTTCACAGCTTTTGTTGTATGCAATGGAAATTCTATTCTTGTACACCGAGTGCGTTCTTACGCTATTTCCGAAATCCAGTGTATAACTCCGCTACTCTAGAGTTAGAGGCCACCTTGTTCTAGTGGATCCGGTTTCGCCGCAATCGGGCGATGGGATTTTGATCTCTGCTTTGGGAGAATTGCATCCGCTCCGTAAACAAGTGAGTATGGGAAACTCCAATGGAGCTTCCAGGTGATGTCCGGTATGCCCATACGCCATTGGTAATCGGGTCATGCCATTCCCTAGGATTATCGTGGTCTTGTTCGAGTGATGATCCAGATCAATATCTTGTTGGTACTTTCAAACTTGTCCGTTCCTTTAGGATAGTAGATGGTGGAGAAGACCTGTTTAATGCCATACTCTTCAAGTAACTCTCGTACATTTATTGGCGAAGGGAGTACCATTATCGTTATGATATGCTTAGGCACACCAAAACGACAAATGATATGTTCTTTAATGAAAGCCGCAATTGTTGCTCCGTAGTCCTCGCAGGGAATGGCTTCTACCCATTTGGTGAAGTATTCATCGCATGATTATGATGTACTCGTCTTGCTTTGATGATGGAGGGTTGATTTTCCCGATAATGTCCGGTCCCAGTGTAAAATGGCCATGGACTTCTTATCAAGTGCATAGGGGTGGAAGGCGCATGAACAAGGTTCCCATGAATTTGGCATTTGTGACGGCTTTGAACAAAAGCGGCTGCGTCATCCTCCATGGTCGGCCAATAGTATATCTCGTGTATACGGAGAAATGATTTCCTCTTCCCTTGATGTTCTCCTTCGTGTGTCTCCTTGAGATGACTAGGACTTCTTCCCGGCCAGGCATCGTAGTAGATCACCTCAGGGCTCTTGCGATACTGAGATCCCTTCATGCAATACAAACAGCTTGGCCTTTTGCTTTATCTTGATAGCATCCTTTTGATTGGCGGGGAGTTGTTAAAATCACGGAGATAACTAATGTATGGCTCTCTCAAGTCCCCAGTGTGGTTCACGTTAAAAATTTCCAATTGATGTGGCGGTGCTTGGCAATTTGAGCAAGACTTCTGAAGTAGTCTGGATTGAGTCTCCATCTCGGCCAATAATAGCCCGAGCATTGAAGTAAGTCGGTAAAAAGCGTTACCACGGTGATTGTCCACAAATTTCGTTGTGAACATGACTCGGTTTGTAGTTGTGCTTCGTCATCCCCAAGACATCTTGACAGGGAACCATCCAGGGTTATGATAATACAACATACCATGAAGCATGAAGAAGTTTGCAGGGTTTTAAGACTGACCTTTCCTTGGGAGAGTGAGCCATTGAGCTCTTGAATGATCGGAGTTCGCCGATCGTCGGTCTTGGTGTCTTTGTATTGTGATAACCATGTCGATTATATGGTCCTCCTCTTTCTTTGTCGGGAGTTTCTTCCAAACCTTAGAACTTCGATTTGGAAGCCGGTGTTGCTAGACAATCGGCGTGTTTGTTGTTCTTTGCGACAGAGCATGGGTTATGGTTGCATCGGCAAAATAGTTGATAACCTTTGTGCTTCGATCGATATGGAGCTAGCGTTACTTCCTTGGTGTGTATACCCCATTCATATGATTCACCGGTAACTTGGAGTCACCTCTTATCTCCGGACGCGTGACTCCTGCTTGCTTGGCTATTGTGACCCATGAGGAAGGCTTCATACTCATTTGAGTTGTTGGTGCATTCGAAGTCCGGTTTGAAGGAGTGTGAGAATACTTCCCAGTTGGAGATACTAATACCACGCCCGCTCCTCCCCGTATTCTTGCTAGGGGGTAGCGAGCCATCAAAATACAAGAGCCACACTTCTTCTTCCAAAACGAGAGATGTCACGGAAATTCTCAGGAAGATCCTCGTGGAGCCCTGTAGTGCCTTCTCCGGGGAATCTTTGCTAGTAAGTCACTTGACCCTTGATAGCTCTAGGTGACATACATGTTATGTCCAGCTCTAACATTTGGAGAAGCCACTTGCTGTCCTTCCCGTCAAGCCCGGCTTTGAAAGTAAAAACTTTGCGGGGTCGATTTGACACGAGTATCACCTTGTTGGATAGTAGGTAATACCTAAACTTGAATGGAATGGATCAAATCTAAACATGCTTTCTGCTTTGGGATATCGGGTTCGTCATCTCTTAATATTAAATTTTGAAATAGTATATGGGACGTTCGATTCCCTCGTCGTCTTCTGAGCGAGTAGAGCCCCTACGGCAGGTGTCACTTGGGCGGTGTAGAGATATAGCGGCTTCCATTGTGCGGGAGACTTCATGGTGTTTGGAGATGACGGTATTCGTTGAATCTTTCGAAAAGCTTCTCTTTGGGTTGCGGTCCAAACAAGCCGGGATCCTTTCTTCAATAAGGGGTGAATGAGGCGGTAAGTTGGGCTGACCGGGTATAAAACGTCGAATGTAGTTTACCTTGCCCATGAAACTCGGAGATCCTTGGCGGTTCGTGGGGCGGCATTGTGAGGATAGCACTGAGTCTTGGATGGGTCTACCTTGATCCCTTCTCCCGGTTACTTGGAATCCCGAGAAATTTACTCGAAGAGACGGCCAGAAAGCGCACTTCAAAGGATTCATCTTCAATTTGTATTCTCGACACCTCTCAAACACTTGTCGTAAGACGCTGGTGTAATCTGCTCGAGACCTTGACTTGACCATGATATCATCTACATAGTCTTTTACTTGTTTATGCATCATGTCGTGGAAGATTGCCGTCATAGCACGTTGATACGTTGCTGGCAGGCGTTCTTTAAACTAATGGCATAATAGTATAGTAAAAATTGCCAAGAGGGGTTCGGAAGGTTGTCTTACTTGCATCGTGCTCATACATCCTTATCTGATTGTAGCCGTTGTAACCATCCATGAAGGAAAACATGCCGTGTCCGCTAGTGGCGTCTACTAACATGTCGATGTTAGGCAGATGAAATTCGTCCTTGGGGAAGCACTTGTTCAAGTCTCTGAAATACACGCAACACCAAATCTGTCCGTTTTTCTTCTTTACTGGGACCACATTAGCTAACTAGGTCGGATGATGAATAGGTCCGATGAAGCCGGTGACTAGTAACTTCGAATTTCGTTCTTGATTTGTTCTTCTACTTCATGTATGAATTGCCTCGGAGATTGCTTGATTGGCTTGGATCCGGGTATGACATGTAGGTGATGGGTGACCAATTTTTCATCTAGACCGAGGCATTTCCTCGTATGTCAGCGAACACATCTTGGTACTCCTTGAGTAGTTGAACAAGACTAAATACGTTCATCTGTGGATAGGAGTCGAACCGATAGAGACCGGCCGGGAGATTCTTCATTCCCGATGTTACAGTCTCGAGCTCGTCGATCGTGGAATTGGTTCCATCTTGTAGTTTGTCGTGGGGCATCCAATATCTCCTCTTGTATTTCGTCGTTCTTTTGACATTCAATTGGGCGGAGACCGGGTGCCGATCTCTCCCTGCTAATTGCTTTGCTTAGGTATATTGTCTTCCCTTCCTCGGTCACGTTTCACCTCAAAAGTGTGTTCCCTTTTGGTGTGAACGTGGGTTGAAGCTTCATTTGGATAAAGATGGACGCCTCGTCGAGAAGGCGTGTCGTGGTGCTTGGCCCTCGAGTGATGCAAGTCGGTCTTCTTCCTGGATTGAAGCCCACGTGGGTAGTGGGGTGCACAGGACTTTGTCTGATCTTCCCTGCGAAGTATCTTTTGGCTCGAACAGCTCCACTCCGCATATTGGTGCGTACGGAGACAATGATGCAGGAATACGGATGACTTCCTCATTTAGCATGGTCTTCAGGCACCGGTGATACGTTGAAGGAATGACCTTGTTGTCGTGAAGCCACGGTCTCCCCAGTATCATATGGTAGTCCGGCTCCTTTTCTATGACTTCAAACTTTGCTCTTGGTGAGCAGGTCCCTCTTGATAAATTGATTGACATACCGTATGTCTTGGTCTGATTTCCTTGAAGTCCGTCATCGTGGTGGGCTGTCGTACAATCTTGCATGGGCTAACCCATTTTGTCTTGAGAGTCTTGAGAGTAATCACATTCGAAGATGCTCCTGTGTCGACGAGGGCCCTCTTGAACTCTGAACCCTTGATGTGAGCGGTAACATGTAAGGCCCGGTTGTGACCTTCCTCTTCCATCATGTCGTCTTCTGTGAATGTAAAATTATTTACAGATGTTTCCGATCTGATTAAGACTTACGGACGAGAAGGAGTCAGGTGTACGTCCAAAGCTATTTTATTAACTGCAGCAAACGTCTATGCCCGTTGATTCTTCGAGAGGTGCAAGAGTTCACACAAGCTTTCCACTAGAGATGCCGCTTCCTGATCCACTGGCCTCTGGTTCGTAGTAAAACTGTTGATCTGAGGGGAACTAGTCCCCGGTGTAAAGGTCTCCGGAACGCTCATCTCTGATGTCATCTTGATGAGGAGATCAAGTATGCCATTTACCGCTTCTTTGATTAGCTCCATGTTCTTCGTGTGAATCTCCTGTACCCGTGCTAGTTCGGTTAATGTTGGGGATCTCCTGATCATGCCGTCAGATACGCCGTTAGGAGGAGGGGTATCTCCGTTGGAGGAACCATCGGGATTTGATACCGTCGAGGTGGTCCTAAGACCAACCATCTCGAAATTGAATGAATGGTATTGAAGAAATTGACTTTACAACCGAGAGATTAACCTCCCACCGTGATCGCCAATTGTTTATGGGTGAAAACTATTTCTGCCGGTTTTGGTAATTTGGGATGTGTGGATGAGAAATGAGTCTAAACCTTAAAAAAATGCACTGCGCGGTGAGTGCTTGTAGATTCGAGAGATCAATCTGTGCAAGTCCGGCCTAAACCAAGAAATGGCGTTCAGACTTGTTTTGGTCACAAAGTGAAGGAGATATGGTTGATCTTAGGGAGGGAAGCGAAGAAGGTGTTGAGAATGTGAAGGTGTTGGCTATGAATGACTTGTATCGAGAAAGCTGGCGGCTTGCGGGGGTGTAAGCTATCGATTCGGTGTTTGAATACGATTGTATCAACACTTGCCTCTGTTGTCTGGACTTGTTCTTGTTTAAAAAATAGGATGGAGAACCTATTTATACAAGTCTTTTAGCCTAACCTTCGTATCTCGTGGGAAGTGGAGAAAGTGGAGTGATGGAGTAGTGGAGTA
The DNA here is from genome assembly GCA_023531295.1 of Papaver armeniacum. Taxonomy (NCBI): domain Eukaryota; kingdom Viridiplantae; phylum Streptophyta; class Magnoliopsida; order Ranunculales; family Papaveraceae; genus Papaver; species Papaver armeniacum. The sequence continues at coordinate 6,016 of JAJJWW010017182.1, forward strand.
ATGTGTTAGTGTCACACGACTAGGCTTGCCCACTTCTCCCATCATCACTTAACCATACATGACTTCACGACACGCTCTTGTGATGGCGCGTTGTGCGTTGCCGCACGCCGTAAACCATTTTGAGACCAATACCCCAGTATGTATCCCCCAGTTTGTGACATGATTGATGTACGGAATGAATGTGGGTCGTGGGACCCACAAAAAGGTAGCATGTAATGCTAAATTGAATAAGCTGCGTTATTCGGGAGGTCAATACTTGTGAAGTATCGTGTGTATTCTATGTGTAGTCTTGCATCATGGTGTGGTAAAGTGATGGGTGGTGATCACCAAGACGCCTTCGACCAATTAACTCCCGACATGGTTGTATAACCAAGCCGGTGAAGTTGGACAGACGAGATGATCTTTGAGACACTCATCTGCGACCGTTGATGGAATTAGGGTTTTAGAAGAGGTGCACAAGCATCCCTCTTCATCCAAGTCGAATCCAAGCTTGGGATACGATTTTGGCCAGGCCGGTCGTACATGCGTGTAGACGGCATGACGGTGTAGGTGTCCATACCCCATTATCTCATGAAAGTGTGATCTGGACCACTCAATTCGTCCGCAAAGTCGAGTGGTCGAGATCGATTCCATGACATAAAGCGAGTGCAAACAAAAGTCGCGCATCGTGCCAACTCGGCGCGCGTTCCAAGACAACCAATCTTGGTCGGTCTTGGCCGATCGGTCTGGCGTGTAGGTGATAGGCTGGTGTTCACGTCTATACTCGATTGTCCCCATGAAAACGTGATCTAAGCCACTCAAATCGTCCGGCGAAGTTGAGCGGTCGAGATTAGTTTGCAATTGGGAAGTGTAACCACGCTAGTTTGGGCGGACGATTTGGGATAACCAGGCATGGTATGCCTTGGCCGACGTGTGAGGGGATAGATGGGTCCACGGTGGTCATGTTGGTATGACCGGACACTCGCTTAATTTAATCTTGGACCCTCCATTCGTAGGGAGAAGATGGACGCTCGTGATGCTCATAAAACCATAATTTTTGGTTTCACGGCCGTGCGTCATGCTCCATTCGGGCGTACGGGTGGGATGAACAACCATGGTTGGTCTGGACCGATTGGTCAGGTATGTAGGCAGGCCCACGGTGATTGTGTTGACATGCTCGGGCCTTTTGAATCTACATCTACACCCTCCATCTATACCTGCGAAGATGGATGGTTGAGAGCTGTTTTGTGACACATGTAATGTACCGCAAACCCTAATTTAGGTTTTCCGCCCATCCGCTCTAGTTTGGACGTTTGGTAAGCTATGCCAATCTTTTGGGGAGGCCGAGCCATGCGGGGTCCGCGTTGGTTCGGCGACGAATATTCCATACACTGCTTGGGGGTTATGGAATTGATTCGGGCCATCCAATCATCTTTGGTGAAGTTGGATGATCGAGATCATTTCGGCAGATCTACGACAGTCCGGATGCTCAATCGGGCTAGTATAACACACCCAGAGTTGCTCAATCGGGCTAGTATAACACCGAGAGTTTTGGCTGCATGGGTATTTCGTACATGCTTTCATTATAATGCTTGGAGGTTCGTGTTGCTCGCTACAGCAACACTCGATCGTCATCCGCACCGATAATGAGTACGAGAAATACAAGGTCGCTTACGCATTAATTAATAATGCTATAAATTCATAGGGTATATGGGATTGTTGCTACATGCTCCAACCTGGATGAATTTCGTGTATTTAATTCACAGAATGGGATTGTTGTCACATGATCCATTCTAGGTGAATTAGTAAAGTGAAGAAGTATTCAACACTTATTAATGGCTTTATCTTTTACAAGATGTTAGCGCATAATTTTCTGGCTTTTACAATTTTAACCTTAAATGAAAATCCACCATCAACAATAGTACTCAATACGATAGAACAAAGTAAGATCAGAACACGCAACTACAGAGAAAATAGTTGGGTCTGGCTTCAATAACCCAATGAAGTCGTTAACCTATAATGGTTTTAGAAAAACCTAGGTAAAAGGAGAATCGAATCTAGTCGCAACTAGTATCACACATGAAGTGTGGGGATTAGGTTTCTCAGTTGCTAGAGTTCTCCCTTATATAGTCTCCAAATCAGGGTTTGCAATCAATGTTCTTGTGATGCATCGGAAAATTACGCCTGGCGCGCCAGGGTGCGCATGCCATAACTTCCCCGATGCGCCATGATGATGCTATGATACGGGCCTTAGAGCTAGGCAAATGCACGTCCATTTGCCCTTGCAAGCATGCTCGTGGAGCATGATGCAGCTAACTTAGTTTCCACACCGTTCCAAACTTACCCTTGTCCGCTAAAGGGTGTAAGGCCATTAGGCCAAGGCCGATGCATCACTGACTCTGCCTCAACAACTTAGCTCACTCTTTGTAGTCTGATAGGAAGTATGAGCATCCACCTGCTGGCATGCAACTAAGCCTCATCAAGCTTGGACACAATCATCTCTTGCATCGAGCTACCGAGCTTAGATGATATAAGGGGCCAACGTGATAAACCTGCAATGTTGCAACTCATTGCGGCTGCCTACGTACCCTTCCCCACTCTAAAGGGATCAAGCACAGATCATAATTCATCCTCGACGGACAGAAGCTTAACCCAACTCGTTTGCAAGGCCGTGGCCTAGCAATAATGGTAATGGCCGGTCCGTATAGGTCGTTCAAATCAAAATGCATAATGATTATGCATTATCGGGTCCTCGGCATGGCATAATGATGCCTTCGCAGAATATGCCCCATTGGCAAGGATATAGAGCTAAAATGAGACTTAGGCATTATTTTGGTGCATGGTCCGCATATGCACCTTTAACCAACTAACCCTCCCTATATATGTTAACTTGCAATTTCTACAACTTAGAAAAGGGGAGCAAATTGACATGCTTGCTTCACTATTCATTTGCAATGATTGCGTGTCATTGTCTCTGGCATATTGCACAATGGTTGTGCAATATTCTCTTGTCCAGCCCTCTCTGGCCTGATGCACAATGATTGTGCGATATTGGCTCTAGGCCAATGTTCCTCTTAATGCAATAAAATCTTGAGATGAAGCTTCATCTCATGCCATGGCGCATCTTTTAGCATGCGACATGCTAAAAACACGGGGTGTTACAGTTACCTTGGTAACAAAGCATTCAATATTCACCGTTAGATGAAAACCTGATTAGACTCGAGCTAATATCTTTCAACCGTTAGATCTAACTTACCGTCAGATGAAAACCTGATTAGATTCGAGCTAATATCTTTCAACCGTTAGATCGAACTTAGCTTGTTATACACAAATGAAATGTGACTTCATTTAGATATGGGTAACCGTACCTAAAAGTGTACACCTTGTTGTCTCAACAATAGTTAACCGAAGTTAGCCATATGAACACTTTCATATCAACCTTGTTCATCTTGACACAACTAGTTCAAATGACTCAAATGAAACTAGTTATAGAGTTGTTCAATTGTTTATATTCTCATAGAAGTATACAAGACACAATTGAAGCAAAATCGATTTTTATTCACTCGAATCAATTCATGAACATTATAGCCATACGTTTTGCAAAAGATTACATTCCTTAATTTATAAATGTATTAGTTCATGAACAAACCGATTTTAGAACATAACCTACTCAAGTATTACAAACGGGTACGCATACCTAAGTGGCCGGACTTGTGTCTGGTTCTCCAGTATGCGAGCGGGCATGCATACCACCAATCTTAGTTGAATTCCCGGACTTGAACTTACGCCGGTTGGCATACGGGTATGCATACTAAGTTCCCAGACTTTCAACTAACCAACCAGTACGCATACGGGTATGCATACTATGGTTCCTGGACTTGGAATAACTTGCAACAGTTAGCATACAAGTACGCATACTGTGCTATATCCAATCATGGTTAATTGTTCTAAACTCCCAGTTCAAGCATTGAAACATTCTTAGAAGACGACAATAGTTGTCTCACACAAGCTATTAGCTTCAAAGCAATTTTCAAGTGATCGATAGATCAATACGAAACATTCCGAGTCTACATCAAATGATTTGTCTCACACAAATCATGTAAGATGTTACAGGCAATTTCACATGATCATGTTTTGACTTTCGTCAAGAATATAAGATGAACTTGGGTTAAAGCGAAAGCTTACCAACACATATTTCGATAAATATGTAAGCGAGTTAAACTCAGCTCGAAATATCAAATGTGTATAATCGAAGTCTATATAGCTATACGACTTTTGTCTAAAATAGGAGATAGAGTAGAAATAGACTTTTAAGTGATAGATGAGTTCAAGTCTCCACATACCTTTTGTTGATGAAGTTTCACAAGCTCTCCTTAGTAGTTCTTCGTCTTCAATCGATGAACATCGTGAAGTCTAAATCTCAACTACACTTTCTATCCTAATCCGAGACTTAGCTATAAGTAGACTAGAAATCAAGACTTATAGTTGTTTGTACCCTAATATTTTACACTAGAAATGGGCTTACTTAGGCCTAATATGCTCCTCTTATTAGTCAAGTATGGCTCACTAGGCCTCACAAGTACACAGAAGCCCATGTGTAAAGATCCAAGTCAAGGCAAGGAGGGCCCAAGGCATCAATGCCACATCGTGATGTTGCCACGTCAGCAACAATGACCAATCAGCAGTTGCCATGTCAGCAGATGGTCTAGTCAGCGAGTTCGTCAACGATTACATTGCTCGCGAGAATATTCCGTTAAATCAAGCATATACCATTACCTTTTAGACGCGTCGTGAATAAAAACGAATCAGACTGACCTCGCAACGGTGTCAGCATGATGTCGTCGTCAGCATCACCATGACGCCATCCGCCAGCGTCATCACGTCGGCTCCGTCATCTTCTCCGACACCGTCATCATCTCCGGCGGGGTCATCTTCTCAGGCAACGTCGTAATCTCCAGCAACGGTGATAGCAACAAATAGCCGTCGGCCATGTCCGGCTCCTTTCCGGTGGCTTGTCCAGCGGCTAGACCGAATTTCGAGGCAAGACAAGTATTCATGTGTATCACAGAGTAACTTATATTTGTAGCCCCTGGATGTTTGTGCCCTATTTCTTTACACTGAAGGATGTTCTCGCCCCGCTGAGTCGCCAGCTGAGCCGAGCCGTTAACTCGCGGGATTTTTCCGCCCAGGTCCATTTAGCTTGCGGATTTCTCAGCCCCAATTCGTGGGCAAGGCCAATTACATTAATTCTTGGCTTGGTCTCTTATACCCCTTTTAGCTTGGCTATTTCCATAATCCTAGAGGAATATTCCGGAATTATCCAGAATACTTAATGGCCAAGTCACAAAGGGAATATTTTGGAATACTCCAGGAGATTGTAGGGCAAGTTTGCACAGATGATGCTTATCTCGAAATTAGGTTTAAACCCTAATTTGAAATATATAAATACATGGGTTCACAACCCTGAAAGGTACGCAATCTTCTCTACACAAACTCCTGTGAAAAACTCTAGCTAACTTAAGCATCGGAGGGTTTTTTGCAGGTACCCCCCAACACTATTCACGTGGAGAGAAAGGGAGCAGTTCGGTCAATATCAACATCATCATCAGATTCGTGTTTGGAGGTAATTATATTTTACCATTCAAACAATAGTTTTGGCAACTAAACTTGACAAACAATCTTGAGATAGCAACGCTTGCGAGTTCGACCAAGCAGTGCTCTAGCAGAATCTCGAGCAAATCTTAGAGAAGATAGTACTGAATACGATAGAACAAAGATTAGAACACTCAACTATAGAGAAAACAGTTGGGTCTGGCTTTAGAATACATATGAAGTCTTTAAGTCGTTAACCTATAATGGTTTTAGAAAATCCTAGGTTAAAGGAGAATCGACTCTAGTCGCAATTAGTATCACATAAGAGGTGTGGGTATTAGGTTTCCTAGTTGCTAGAGTTCTCCCTTATATAGTATTCAATCAGGGTTTCCAATCAATGTTACCTTGGTAACAAAGCATTCAATATTCACCGTTATATGAAAACCTGATTAGATTCAAGCTAATATCTTTCAACCGTTAGATCGAACTTAGCTTGTTATATACAAATGAAATGTGACTTCATTTAGATATGGGTAACCGTACCTAAAATTGTACACCTTGTTGTCTCAACAATAGTTAACCGAAGTTAGCCATATGAACACTTTCATATCAAACTTGTTCATCTTGACACAACTAGTTCAAATGACTCAAATGAAACTAGTTATAGAGTTGTTCAATTGTTTATATTCTCATAGAAGTATACAAGACACAATTGAAGCAAAATCGATTTTGATTCACTCGAATCACTTCATAAACATTACATCCACGGTTGCAAAAGATTGCATTCCTTAATTTATAAATGTATTTGTTCATGAACAAACCAATTTTAGAACTTAACCCACTCAAGTATGCAAACGGGTATGCATACCTAAGTAGTCGGACTTGGTTTGGGTTCGCCAGTATGTGAACGGGTATGCATATTGTCATTACCACGACCAAACTTCGATTGAATTCCAGGACTTGAATGATTAGCCCAGACGCATACGGATATGCATACTAAGGTTCTCGGACTTGGAATAACTTGCAACAGTTAGCATACAAGTACGCATACTGTGCTATATCCAATCAATGGTTAATTGTTCTAAACTTCCATTTCAATCATTGAAACATTCTTAGAAGACGGGAATAGCTATCTCACACAAACTATTAGCTTCCAAGAAATTTTCAAGTGATCAATAGATCAATATGAAACATTCCGAGTCTACATCAAATGACTGTCTCACACAAATCATGTAAGATGTTACCAGGCGATTTTCACATGATCATCTTTTGACTTTCGCCAAGAATAAAGATGAACTTGGTTAAAGCGAAAGCTTACCAACAAATATTTTGAGAAATATGTAAGCGAGTTAAACTCAGCTCGAAATATCAAATGTGTATAAAGTAAAGTCTATATAGCTATACGACTTTTGTCTCAATAGGAGATAGAATAGAAATAAACTTCTGAGTGATAGATGAGTTCAAGTCTCCACATACCTTTTGTTGATGAAGTTCCACAAGCTCCCCTTAGTAGTTCTTTGTCTTCAATCGATGAACTTCGTGAAGTCTAAAGCTCAACTACACATTCTATCCTAATCCGAGACATACTATAAGTAGACTAGAAATCAACACTTGTAGTTTTTGCAACTAAACTCGACAAACAAGCTTGAGATAGCAACGCTTGCGAGTTCGACCGAGCATTGATCTAACACATACTATACTTAATGATCACGGGTTTACAAATCACACTTACGACTTTGTTCCATTTCGAATAGACTTGTCAATTAAACCGTATCCTATAATTCATGACTTGCAATGTTGGGAAACAACAACAAGGAGTCGATCCTAGATGTCCAGAAACACCAATCGACTCTTGTAAAGTCTGTTGATAACTGAGAAAAGATCTTGTACCTTTTTACGGTGTTGAGCGATTAAAAGCTCATCCCAACATCTAGCATTGTTGTGTGAAACTTCCTCATCTGGTCCTTAATTTTAAATAAATGAGGAAGTCTTCAAAAAGCACAAATAGGAATATATTAAGATTTTTTGTTGAAATCTTTTAAGGATCATATTTTATCATGAATATTCTGAATTATTTCCCGATCTCTTAATTTTGGTTTCCAGTATCACTCAAAGTAATTACTTGATACTATCGATCCAAGATAAGAAAGTTTATGATAAATATCTTTTATTTTCGAGACTTTCTAGAATACTGGTTTCGTAAAATCTTCATTGAGTTTTATTTACGAACTTAACTCCGATTTTCCCGATTTAGGTATCAAGTAAAACGACCTATTTTAGTATTTCGAAAGCTTGGTTTGGGCTTTTCACTTGATATAAAATCACTGAAAGCAAAGTTTCTTTCTCCACAATAAGAAAATTGTTCGAGATGGGTGAAGATACTATTGATATCGAATCTCAACTAGTATTATCCAAACATATAAAAGTGATTTATCTTCTATATACTTTTATGGTTCTTGTGTTAATTAGGGATTGCTATCACTTCTACTTGAGATGCAAATTTGAAAAATCAAGACAAAATTTAGGGATTCAATGGTTTCTTCAATGCAAATGAAGCGTGTTCCGATGGTTATCCTAATTAGTTTCATTGTTAGCTTTTTTCGGTCAAATAGGTTGACAGCCCAAGCGCCCGAGGAATCACATCAACCACCATAAAACTATTATAGTGTTATTAGGTGGTTTTAGCTCAAGACATCAAACGCTCTTTTCATATTTAAAAAAAAAAAAAGAACACGGCCGTGGATGGTTCTCCAAAGCTACTCATATTTTCCTATTGTTCTTATTCCTAGCTAGCTACTATTATGGGTGTGTGGTGAGCAACTACAACGGTGTCAAGTGTCATAAATGTTTTTTGTTTTTGTATTTTGTATTTTGATATTGAATCCTTTGTTTAGTTGGGTGACTTGGGTCATCTACTCCAATTACGTCTCCTATAAGCAGAAACAACATCATATCCAGATGAACTACAATTACGATATCTTGCTAGAAGGTACAAAAGTTGCTTATCTATCTTAACTCATTTTTGTATCAGACTCGGAATGAAATCTCACTGATCATCGGCTAAATTTATGACTTTGATCATGTGTAGAAGTGCCGATCAATCTAGTAGTATTAAGAAAAGAATTTGTTAGAATGTGAGTCCAATCGAGACTCGTGGTCTTTGAACTATAACATGAAAGTGAAATTTTATTCTAGAAGGAACCGGAATGTTCATTAGATTTGCTTGCATAGGATGTTGTTTAGTTTGTTTGCTTATACGTATTTCTTTTGTTAGAATTTTAGTATTTTTGGAATTGTCTTAGGCGGTTTGGTTTAGTATAAATATAGGCTTTGAGCCAAAGGGTTTGTAAGCATCGATCTGATTCTTAATATAATTTCTTGGCTTCAACTTATTATTGTGTTTCACGTTTACAATATTTTCGGTATTTGTGTGTTGCATTGTTCTTGATCAGTATGATGAAGATTTGGGTCCAACATTTGTATCGAGCCGGGGAGATCATGAGTTGTTAGGGTTGTTAAGAAGATGACATCCAACATGAGTTTGATCAAGGTGAGTCTTTGATGGAAATAATTTTGAGCATTGGAGAATACAGAGATGGAGAATATTTTCACGTATCAAGAAGTTTGGGATGTTGTCAACACAGATGTGAAGAACCAATGCATCAACTATTCTTACTTGAAGAAACAACTGCTCTATCTCGAAAATAAGAAAAAGAATTCTAAAGTTACGTATATATCGTCAAGGGAATCCATGAATCTATCATGGATAGAGTTGTGTATATCAAGGAATTTAAGAAAGGTTGGGATTCTCTAACAAGTTGTTATAAAGGATCTGACAAGGTGAAAAAGGTACGTTAGCAAACCCTAAGAAGAAAATATGAACTTCTTCAGATGGACTCAACTGAGTTAATATCATATTTTTTCTCTAAGACATTAAGTCTTGTTAATGAGATGAAAGCTAATGGAGAAACAATTGAAGATACTACAATTATAGAAAAGATATTGTGCAGCTTACCTAAAAAATTTGAGTCAAAATTAATTGTAATACAGTCTCTGACTTAAGCATTGATGAAGTATTGGGCTCATTACAAGCTTATGAGCAGAGGATGTTAGAAAAAATATGTTGTTCGACCAGTTGAAGAAGCATTACATAGTCATACAAATTGGAGACAACAATTTAATTCAACTCAAAATCAAGGAAGATTCAGTCCAACTCAAACTCAAGGAAGATCTAATCCAACTCAAAATCAAGGAAAATGAAAATTTAGGAGAAATCTTGACAAAACAAAAATTCGTTGTTGGGATTGTGGAGAATATGGCCATTTCTCTACTGAATGTGATTCTTTTAAGCAGTCTTATAAACAAACTAGTACTGATAAAAAAAAGTAAATTTGGTGTAAGAAGAATCAAGTCTTATTGATGGCATGTCATCTAGTAAAGAGCAAGCCCGTCAAAAGTGGTTCCTGAAAAAACGGGGGTACAACAACCACACCCAACAATTCGTTTGGCAATCTGAATAGAAAAACTCCAATATAATTTCAAGAAAATCAACTAGACAGTTAGACTCAATCTAGAGAAAAGTATATCAAAGGGTTTTATATCTCTATCTCTCAATTCAATCTGCAATCAGCAAATATGAATTTGCAAGCTCGATTGAATATAAGAGAAATAACTTGAACAGTCGGATTTCCCAAATAGAATCTCAATTTCAATCAACAACCAAAGGTCGGATTTCCCAATTGATCGATTCACGCACAACCTGTGATATTTCAATTATATAACAAAATATAATGCGGAAAATAAATAACACAGAAACCAGAATTTTGTTAAAGAGGAAAACCGTAAATGCGAGAAAAACCGGGACCTAGTCAGATTTGAACACCGCATCAGATTAAGTTGCTACAAACATTAGCCTACTACTAATGAACTTGACCGGGTTGTAGTTGAACCCCAATCAATCTCATCTTGATTCAAGGCGAGGCCGTTCTCCACGTCTCTGATCCTAGCAGGATACTACACACTTGATTCCCTTTATCACGATCTCACCCACAACCAAGAGTTGCTACGACCCAAAGTCGAAGACTTGATGAACAAATCATCTCACATAGAAAAATCTATAGGAATAGATAAATAACTGTCTCCTCGAAATACCTACGATTTTTGTTTCATCTTTTGATAAATCAAGGTGAACAGGGAACCAATTGATATACTGGACTTATATTCCCAAAGAACATCCTAGAAATATCAATCACCTCATAATAATCTTAATCGTATGGTAGCGAAACAAGATATTGTGGAATCACAAACGATGAGACGAAGATGTTTGTGACTACTTTTATCTTGCCTATCAGAGAATAAATATTGAGCCAATCTTAAAGAAAATCGTACCCAAAAACGATAGAAGATGCAAGACCAGATCACGCAACTACAGAGAAAATAGTTGGGTCTGGATTCACAATCCCAATGAAGTCTTTAAGTCGTTAACCTATTGTAGGGTCCAAATATCGCACAACTTTAAGAGCTTGCGAAATTGTAGTGAGAGCTTGCGAGAACGTAGCAAAGCTTGCGAGAATATGAGTTGTACTCCACTGTATGTGAGCTGTCATCCACTATGTAAACACTTATATAAATAGAAAGGCAGGAGAGAGAAAAGGGGGGAGACATTTTGTTAAGAGAGAGATATTATTTTAGAGAGAGATATTTTTTTTAGAGAGGGATTTATTTTCTTTATCATCTTCTTCCTCAAAACTAAATCTAGAAAACTCCAAATACTCATTAATGGAGATTCTAAATGTAATATTAATGTAACCTCAACAATCATAGTGAAGAACCATGGATGTAGATCACATTGATCGAACCATGTAAAAAATCCTTGTGTCCATTTTATAATTTTAGCACTTTAATCTTTATTTTGATTATGAAATAGATTTAGATCTAGAAAATATTATATGGGGTGTGTTGGGGATTTCTGCCCAACTACATTTTGCGCTAGAAACATGGAGGAGTAAAGGATTTATCCTTCCTGTAACTTGTTGGTTCAAGAAATTTCCATGAAGATTAGCTCTTTATTCATATTTTTCTACATCTACAAAGTTTAGGTTCAAAAATGGAAATTTCATGGAAAAAATTACACTTTCAGGGAAGAAACCAAGGTTTCAATAGAAGATTTCCATGTTCCGGAGAAAAAGCAAGAGGCAAATTGTTGAAAGAAATAAAGGAAGGACGAAGAGAATATAAGAGCGACGCACGGCAATTTCTATCACAAATAAAAATTCGCACGGATGGTCAAGGTGAGCGAACACAAACAATAGGTCATGGGTTCGTCGCAGAGATACATAATTTTCATTTTATTATCATCTTCGGTGGCGAATAAGAGAATAAGGAAAAAAGTTATGAGTTAATTTTCGCAGAGAAGTTCTTGAACAGCTTGGTCCAGAGAACAACATGTGTGTTTATGGTCGCAAGTTCGAATTCGCTGCGAGCATAGTTTTCCTCTTTTTACAGGAGAGGACGAAAAAATGAATAATTTCGCAAAGTTGTTTCATAATTTCGCAAATAAGAGGCAAGACCTGATTGGTCACCTGAAGTTAATGAGTTCATGGTCGTGTGTTCAAATCCCAACGAATGTGTATTTTTCGCATGGATATTTCGTAAGAGTATTTCTCACAGAAGAGAGTTTATGATTATTTCCCACAGAAATTTCAAGAAAGGAAGGTTGGCACAGATGGTTCATTTGATTCGATGCATGAAGAAGGACGTAGGTTCAATTCCCACCTCCCGCGAATTTTTCGCACATTTTACATATTTTTGGGTTGCTACCAGCGAAGAGCAAAATCAATTTTAACAAGTGTGCGATAATTTTCGCACAAGAGAAACGGGAACAGTTGGTCAAGAGGCATGAATGCAAGCAAAGAGGTGGCAGGATCAATTCTTGCTTCTCGCACATTAATTTTTGTTATGCGAGAATTTCGCACGGACTCATGATTATTTCGCAAAGAAGAAAGTTGATGATTATCTCGCAAATTAATTTCGCAAGACAGGGTTAGCACTTGATTGGTATGGTGCGAGAAAATGCAAGTAGCAGGTGCGGGTTCAACTCTTGATACTTTCAAATTTATTTTTTCGCGCATTTATATATTCAGAGAGAGATGCGTGCGGCATTATACACTTCAAGAGGAATTTCACAGACAAGAGAATTATTTCGCATACATAAGAACTAGTACGGTTGGTCGAGGCATGAATTTGGTATTTCATTCATTACTTCAAAAGATCTTTGATATTTCGCAAAGAAGAGGGTTGATGATTATTTCGCAAAGAATGAAGAAAAGAATGATTATTTCGCAAAGAATGATTGAAAGAATTGACAGAAATGAAAGAATAAATGAAAAGAGTAAAGAAACGCGAAAATTTCGCGAGACAATCAATGATTTATACGAATGGGACGAACCTTTATGGCGTACACCCTAGTTGTGAATGATATTTCGTAAGAGGCAAATGTAAGACCTAAAGTGCGTCATATAAGGGGGTATCTCTTGACATAGCTCATGGAAAAGGTTACACCGCTCCTCCCGAACCGAGTCATGGAGATTTGGGGTCAATAAAGCCCATCCAGGAGAGATACCTTGGATTTCCAACTATATATATAAGGTTATACTGGTTGGACGACCGAGGTCTCTCCTAAGGAGTTAGTGTGTATGACCAAGGCGCCGAGGTACACGGTTGGAGCCAAGAGTGCCTCGGGAATTTGAAGTGTCTCGGCCATTCTTAGCAAGTCTTGGCACATGCCGCACTCGGCGAAGAAACTCCACTTAGGGTGCGGTTTAAGTAACCATAAGCCTTATAGGTATAAGGGATAAGAGGCTGCAAAAACAATCGGTTGTTGTTAAGACCGGATGGGAGGAGCTAGTCTTGTATGGCCGATGTACGCCTCCTTGAAGGGGCAACGGGGGAGATGATAAGGGCGGCACCCTCCATTAGGAGCCGATAAGTGTCTTAAGACGCAAATGTCATGAGGCTTATTTTCGCAAGAAAATTTAGGCTTGTCATATTTGTGCGATGATCCCGAAGAGGCAATAATACAAAACGCGAGGGTAAGACGAGATCAATGGGTCTTTACATGAAAGTGTAAAGACGTCCTGCGATTTCATCGCAAGACGGCAATGTCATGGGGCTTCAAGTTCGCAAGAATTTCTAGGCCTGTCATATTGTCGCAATAAAAACATCATGCAGAGGCAATAATACTAAAGAAATGATAAGGCAAGATCAATGGGTCTTTACATGAAAGTGTAAAGACGCCCTGATTTTTATCTTAATGACGAGGGGTGGCACAATAAGACCTTTAACTAGGAAGGCAAAATAAGACCACACAAGAAAATGAGTAAGCAAATAAGCTTGCGAAAATTATTATATGCAAACAAATAAGTTTGCGAATATATACATGGAAATGAGTTTGAGACAACGAAAATAACAAAGAAGTATTATTCAGAATCTCTCAGAAGTATTATTCAGAATCTCTCAACGGTACTATTTAGAATCTCTCAGCAGTACTATTTAGAATCTCCCAGGAGTGTTATTCAGGATCTCTCAGCAGTACTATTTAGAATCTCTCAGGAGTTTTATTCATAATCTTTCAGCAGTATTATTTAGAATCTCTCAGGAGTATTATTCAGAAATTCTCAGGGTATTATTCAGAATTTCGCAGAGGTATTCATAATTTCACAGAGGTATTCATACTTTCGCAGAGATATTCATAATTTCGCAGAAGTGTTCATAATTTCGCAGAATAAGTCAGAATTTCTCAGAATGTGATTATTTTGCAAAATGTGGTTATTTCGCACAATTATTTCGCAAAATATAAGCAACTTGAAGAGATTATATTATCGCATGAGCACAAAGCATGAGACAGAGGCAAGATAAGAATAAAGAAACAATTCTCTCATTCAACATTTTCTCAAGGATTCTACCTTCATAGATAAAGAACAGAGGCAACTATGGATTACCAATAAAATATTTTACGTTCTTTATCTTCTACTTGAGAATCATTTCCAAAATGGACAAGAATTCTCACCAAAAATGAAGTAATAATTTCGCATGAATAGAGGCAATACTTATTACTCACAATCAAGGACGGATACTTCTTATACTTCTCAAAGGATACTTCATACTTCTTATATATTTCAAGGATTAAGTACTTCTTATATACTTCTTCAAGGATACTTCATACTTCGTATACTTCAGGATGATACTTCTAATTACTTCTTAATATTTCGGAACTTCGCAAAAGAATAGAGGCAAGTACGTACTTTTCAAGTCCAAGATTCTTTCGCTCGTTCCTTCATCAACAAAGATCAAAGATTGCTACAACAAATTGATTTTTCCTTAAAGATCGCTCTTCAAGCAATATTCAAGGAAAAAAGAGGCAAGATGTAGGGTCCAAATATCGCATAAACGTTAAGAGCTTGCGAAATTATAGTGAGAGCTGCGAGAACGTAGCAAAGCTTGCGAGAATATGAGTTGTACTCCACCGTATGTGAGTCTGTCATCCACTATGTAAACACATATATAAAGAGAAAGGAAGGAGAGAGAAAATGGGGGAGACATTTTGTTAAGAAGAGAGATTATTTTAGAGAGAGATATTTTTTTAGAGAGGGATTTATTTTCTTTATCATCTTCTTCCTCAAAACTAGATCTAGAAAATTCCAAATACTCATTAATGGAGATTCTAAATGTAATATTAATGTAACCTCAACAATCATAGTGAAGAACCATGGATGTAGATCATATTGATCGAACCATGTAAAAAATCCTTGTGTCCATTTTATAATTTTAGCACTTTAATCTTTATTTTGATTATGAAATAGATTTAGATCTAGAAAATATTATATGGGGTGTGTTGTGGGATTTCCTGCAACTACACCTACAGGGTTTCATGAAAAACCTAAGGTTAAAGGATAATCGACTCTAGCTTATATAACTAGTATCACACAAGAGGTGTGGGGGATTAGGTTTCCCAGTTGCTAGAGTTCTTCTTTATATAGTTTTCAAATCAGGGTTTGCAATAAGTTACCTTGGTAACAAAGCATTCAATATTCACCGTTAGATGAAAACCTGATTAGATTCAAGCTAATATCTTTCAACCGTTAGATCGAACTTAGCTTGTTACACACAAATGAAATGTACCTTCATTTAGGTTTATGTAACCGTACCTAAACGTGTACACCATGTTGGCTCAACAATAGTTAACCAAGGTTAGTGTCACATCTTCAAACACCTTAAATTTTCTCGAAAGTGTAACATGGCAAAGACGGTGGTTACGTGAATAAAACTTCAACCACTCCGCACTTGACCTTATAAGTTTGCACCTATGTAAACAGCCAACACTTCAGGTCAACAACTAAGTCTTTATAGCCTTCTTTCACTTCTCTAAAATCATCAAATATACCCCCATAATGCATTCAATCATTGCCATACTTTACCAACAACAATCACCAACCAAGAACACTTAGAACATGACACAATCAACTCTTTTATTGCATCAAAGGCAAGAAATACAAAACTTGCCCACTTAGGGACTTACACATACTTTTTTCACCTTGAACCAAGCCTTAGCCTTACCAAAACTCTCTAATTTGGGTTTCTCACTCACATATGCAAGCCGAGAATTTTCCATACCTTAGACTATTTATACAAAGACTTTACTTTTCCAAACCGTGTAAAACAACACGCACGCATGGGACAACCATCCGTCCCATAAAGTCAGAATCAAGCCAATAATCGTGCTAATCGGCGAGTTCTTCTCTAACTTCGCGCCAATTATCCAACACCTGTTCTCAGTGAGTTAGAACTCTTATCCCATGCTTATAAACTCCTTTATAATCGTTTCTTCTTCATCATGCGTCATTGACATACTTGTGAAGCTCGTAACCAACTTGTAACCGCTACTTGAGTCGTATTGCACCACTGTTGTGCTTTCGATTACGCCTCGCTACCAACGTTCGGCATTCTTGGCCATGCTTATCACTCTAAGCTAATGCGCATGAACAATCCCTTATGCTTCAATCATCGAGTGACGACTCCTTAAGCTCACTCTAGTTACTCATGCATCATATATGCTTCACTACGCCAATTAGCTTGACAATAGCAATGCCACTCTTGTATTACTAATTTGTTTGCATTGTTCAAGCTTTCAACTTTGAACTAATGTCATAGACCAACTCTTGATCTATTATACCTTCTTGCATCATCCTTGAGTTTGAGCCAACTCAATTCCATGGATATGCATCATGCCAACATCGCATGTTGCATGTCACTTTGGCCTCGTCTTGCCTTTCCCTCACCGAAGCCTCATTGTCGGACAATAAGCTTCATTCCTTAGCCAAATTTCTTTAAAGTGTAGCGCCACTCTTGCGCTTCACTTTGGCCCCTAAGGTGCCTTTGTGAGCGCCCCTCAATCTAGCAGCTGACTAATCCAAGAGATTAACTAAATAAAGAGGCACTAAGAATCTAAATCGTTTACTTAAACATTCAATTTAGAAATCTGCTACAAAAACTTAACCCAAAACTAGCCCCGCTCAGAAATATATATATACAAGGATTCCTCTCAAATGATACATATACAAAAGTCATTTGGTTTACAAATAAAATATACAACATAATAAACATATCATAATATAACCAACTAATGAAGTCAACTTCTGCGAGCTTTGGTTTGCAACTCCGATTGTCTCTAAACCGGAAGTGGGAAAGGGTGAGCACATCATCCCTAAAAGGGTGCCCCATAGGAATAACAACTAGCTTTCAAGTAAACATTAATATGATTGAAGACAATGGAGTTTTATCGACGATCGTTAATACACGGAAAGACAAGTAAAACACAAAGTAGAAACTTAACTTTTTCAAAGTAATTTGAAGACAATAAACATCCATGCACAACGGTAAACATCCATGTATGAGATGTGTGTTGCCGCACATAAGGAAGAGTAATATTGATGCCAATTCCACACCGATTAGGTAATATTTCACGTGTATCATGCCCTAGCCATAGAATGCGGATATTGTGCCTGAGACATCTCATACCACACAAAGATATGCATGAATTTCACAAAAGATAGATTTGTAAAACAATAATGAATACAAGAGAGTTCGTTATCGATTCCTACCTCTTTTGATGACAAGCCTCGCTACCTCGAGATCCACGATCCACTGGTTCATCCTTGAATTGATCGTTGTTAATCTAGACTAACTGTTAACCACACAAGAAGTCTAAGAAACTAGCCAAAATGGATCAAACAAGAATCATACAAGTCTATCTAATGGTTTCTAAGCCCATTTATGACTTTACATCTTTTTATTATCTATCTTTAGTATATCTAAGATTTACTAATTCAATTAGGTTAGTTCCATAATCGATGATAGCTAAGTCTTACTAATATCTACAACATTGTAGAAGAAACCAAAGATTAATCCAGGACTCAAAGGTCCGATTCATCAACATAGGGTAAGTAGTCTTAAGCCCAAGTCCACTTAACAAGTCCATTAATTCAAGGCATGGTCTAATTGATCAACTAATGGTCACTAACTATTAACGTTTGGTCAAGGTGTCAACTAACGGTCAACATCTAAGTCCATGTCAAGTCTAGTCTGGTCAAACTAGTCAAGTCTAGGTCAACTTGAGTCAAATCCCGGGTCAAGGGTCCAACTCTTGGTGAAGTCGGGAAAATCGGTGAGTTGACTCGGTCCACAAGACCGATTCAAGTTATACAAACCAAGGCCCTTGCACAGTGCCAAACACTCCGCCTCATAACTAGACTCTACATTAACACAACTAATGATGTAGGATCGAATATCTTTGACATCGATACTTGCGAGATTAATAAA
>JAJJWW010017183.1:0-29513 GCA_023531295.1 Papaver armeniacum
CAAGAGCCACTCTTTGAATCCTTTTCACTAAGGGTTATTTGGTTTTTGGTACTTAGGTTTTGTCCAAAGTTAGTGTTTGGTCTAACATTTGTCCAGCTTTGTGTTTGGTACTTGGAAATAACGTTGACTACCGTTGACTTGACTTTAATCTATTTATAAATAAAATATTACTGAGATTACCACGGTACCCTTGGAGTAGGCATAGATCCAACGGCTTTTATTAAAAGCATTAAGTGTGTGGTCACGATGTCATATTCCATTTACTATCTCTTTACTCTTCTTCTTGTTCTGGTCGACAGAACATCGACACTCACCAATTACGGAACCAATCACCAAAATCATCCATTACACAAGTAATTCCGTAACTGCAATTTCATCCACCACACAATCAAAATTCATCTATCTGAGAATTATACACCAATTTCAAACAAAATCATCTACAGTAACCCCTAAACTTGGATTAACCTATGTAATTCATCTCAATCACAACTATTTCATCCCTTATCCCCTGATTCTCATAGAGTTTCATATTGATTGTATCTAAATATCCTGATTTGAAGCTCAATTACACAACTGTGTACAAATTAACCATAGCATCATTTAATTTTTGCCCTAATTCCAATTTCATGACCAAAACGAAAATTTCCCAAAAAAAAACTTCGATTTCCCTCAAAATTGATGTTTGCTCACAAATTTGCGAAGAGATGGAGAAGCGAGGAGTAATCTTCGATGTGCAAAGATTTGATGGAGCAAACAACTAATCAAAGAGAATGATTTTGAGAGCGTTAAT
This sequence comes from Papaver armeniacum, assembly GCA_023531295.1. Taxonomy (NCBI): domain Eukaryota; kingdom Viridiplantae; phylum Streptophyta; class Magnoliopsida; order Ranunculales; family Papaveraceae; genus Papaver; species Papaver armeniacum. Next base: position 791 of record JAJJWW010017183.1, read on the forward strand.
TTGTATATCATGGGAGAAATGGAGAAATCGCCGAGATATTGATAACCGAGAGAGGCAGATTTTCAATCCAAATGACATCAATTCTTATTGGTCCGTGATCTGTTTTGGTAGCGGAAATCTTTGCACGAGATGGTGGTCAAATTAGTGTTGGTTTTCTACAATTGTTGACTGGGTATGGGTTGAATTTGGGGGTTTGGCATGGATTGATTGATGGGGTCTTGTATGTCGTCTAAGAATGGATCTATGGGTCAGAAAGTTGCGATTGTTGACAACGGTGGGAATAATTACTGGTGTGCTTGATTTTTTCTGCAGTATCAAACACCAAGCTTATCTTCTACAGGCTTGAATTGAACGAAGGTGATGGTGGCGGTGGTCCTGGAGATGGTGGTGGTGGTATTGAGCAAAGGTGAATTTGTAAGGGTGTAAATATAGGTTAGGTTATTACGTAAATGTTATATGAGTAAAGGGTATAATAGTAAAATCATTTAATCTGTTACTGAAAAGTTAGATTTAATCAAGTCAACGGAAGTCAACGTCATTTCCAAGTACCAAACGCAAAGCTGGACAAATGTTAGACCAAACACTAATTCTGGACAAAACTTAAGTACCAAAAACCAAATAACCCTTTCACTAAATAACTTGGCGCAAAAGCCACTCAAGTTTAACCCAATGAAAGCACTAATATTTAAGAGTTGAGGTTATTCTAAGCAATCGCAGTAAGAGCGACCACCTAATTTAACCTAGGTTACGTTTCTACATATAATTGTATGGCAACATCCCGTCGTTAACAACTAAATTATGCTACTTTTAACAAGGATTATTCGACAATTCCGTATCTCAAACCCTAGTTTAGCAATAGATATGAATGCATGCTCATTTAATTTGCAACTTAAACAAACTAGCAATCAATCATACATAGAGTTATAAACGGTAGAACATAAGTGATACTAACAAATTAGGGAACATTATTTAAATACCCCTAGAATATAAGGCCTTCACAAATACCCCTGTCCATTTTATTAATACCCCTAAGTGGTATTTTTTAAGTGGATAATGAAAATGAACTAGTACTTTTTTGGATAATGAAAATGAACTAGTATGTTCTTAACGTGTGAAAACGTCAACCCAACCTCCTACGGAGGTTGAATTGACTTAATATAATTTTAGATGTGCCAAAAACTATACCCTAAAAACTTAAAATATACCCTTTAGGGGTATTTGTGAAATCCGTAAGGGTATTTGTGAAGACCCTTGAAAAGAAGGGGTATTTTTTCAATTTCCACAACAAATTATGAATGAATGAGAATGAATACTTCAATTGAATAACATGTTTTCCAACTTAGGACTACATCTCTAACCAATAAGAAAGGTTTAGTTACTCATGGATTTCTTAAAACCCATGAAAAATAATGAAGAAGAAAATAAATCAAACCCTAGGTTGTTGAAAATCTCCAACTCCAAAGCTCTCCTTTTCTCTCCTCTTTTGTGTCAAAACGAATGATAAAAGATATTGAATAGTATCTTTCTTAAATAGGTATCCGAGAATGGGAGTGACTATATTCGTCAAATCCCGTGCAAAACCGATTGCCAAAACTCACCAAATTTCCAAGATAAGTCACGGCCAAGTCTGCCTAGAATAGAACTGGCAAACACGCAGCATAATGAGCTCGAGCAGCAGCTGTAGAAGCCCAGCCCATCTGGCAATTGGCTTGTCAGTTCCCTGGAACTGACGGCCTACTCTTTTCCTATCGACAGAATCGCAGACTTACAAACCTCCGTGAAAATTATTTTTCCCTGAATATTCAAATTACTCTGCCAGAATCACGGATACTCACCTAGCCGTGAAATATAAAGTTCCCTGGATTTTCTTTTCTGGCCACAGGCATCCACGGACAGTCCCACATCCGTGAAAATTTATTTCATCTGAGATTTTGTATTTCCGGCCTTACCACTCTCGGACAGTCGCTGCTCCGTGAGTTTTATATTCTTCTGGATTCTCAAGCTCGAGTAGCTTCATTCCTTCCCTGAATTTCCAAACCTATTCCATCTCAATATTGATAATTCAGCAGCATCACAATCTCGAGCTCTCCTCAATTTCCTTCACTATCATGAATGTTCATATCTGCCATCGAGAATAACCCATTAACTCATGCTCTCGAGCTCTCATCACAGTAACAACGTCTAGCTCGATCCTCTATAGTTCTTCCCTTCTCGTCACCAACCATCAGCCAAGATCATCTCCAATAGTAACAGCTCAGTCTTTATTACCCATCATGGCAGCAACAACAGTCACCACCATTACCGAGCATCACTGTAAACGTCCACCATTCCATTTTTTTTCCGAGATATTCTCCATCTCGCTCAGCACGACCCCCATTATCACTACCAAGCTCTCTGTCATCCTGAGTTCTCGAAATCCTCTTATAAACTCACCTCCTAACTGCATTCTCTGCCATGTCGTAAATCACCATCTTCTGATCATTAATGGCAGCAATGGGAGCACGCCATTCTACCCTGTATTTGTTCTAACCACAACCTGCAACTCCTCCGTCTTCTCTCGCAATCACAGGCAACCAACATCTCTGCCATCGATTCTGGACATTTACTGCTCAGTTAAACCATAGCCTTTCGCAACATATCTTCATCAGCAACGATCAATAATGACAGCAGCCCACTGCCTCTAATCAATCAACAGCAAAAACTTAAAGCATCATCGCTGCCATCTCCTGGAACATAAGTTGAAGCTCCTCTCAAATTCTTCCATCTCAGTTCTAACCTTCTCGGATCTATCTCTCGCCTGGCATCACCAATTCTTCCCTCTCCAACTTCGAACATCAACCACAATAACCATACCGGCAGTCCATTATGTTACCATGAACAACAACAGCTTCATTCTCGTTCTTATCTCCTAATTTTACTCCACGAACTCTGCTCATCACTAGCTTCAGACGACGGCTATCAGCGTCACAAAGATTACCAGCAAAACTGGTTACACCGTCGAAGAGTGCTGATCCTGTTAGTTACGTGAGGAAGAAGATGCTATCCCCCTAACAGACATAGGGGTACCTGTAACATTCACGCTTCTAACTGTTTCTTGACTGCCTTTAGTAATTCGTACGGGTGCCCTTATAAATTCTGTACATGCACAATTTCACAACTTTATAAATCTTCATACGGCTTCGGAATGACTTCATTCTTTCCCCATTAGCTTTGTCTTTCCGTCCTCTTCGAGATGGTGCAAATAAATCCCGGATTTCAACGAGTTACATTTCCTTTTGGTTAAGATGATCTCAAAAACCTAAGAAACTCAAAAGCAAATAAAATCAAAGCATAATGATACAAAAACTATCAAGAAAGCAAAGCATTTGAGTACCTAACTAGTGCAAATATTGCACCTATTACTTTTTTTGAATTGGCATTAACAATTGTAAGTTGATTTGTTGGCAGGGACTGAAGTGGACTTTAATGGAATAAGTTATCTCATTAGAGGAGACCGAGGATGTCAAAGATCTATGGTTTTTATTTGATGTCGTAGGAGTTTTGAACTGTCTTTCCAAATTTTATCCCTAGGATTCAAAGAGGGTACTAATTGCAGTGAGGTTGATATCATCAAGGCTTGAATATTGACTACTTTATTTTTGGTATTCTTTTACTTCCGATATGCTTGTTACCTTTCGGTCTTTGTCTTATTCTTCAGCTGGATATTTAGTTTTTTTTTTTCCTGTATATAACTTTAAAATTTGGCTTAAGTCACAGTTTGCACAACTTGATATATTTTCTACCAAGTTCATTTGTACTGTATAATTTTCTTTTTGCTATAAATTTTAACATGCCTCAATTTGTGCATCTTTCGAGAGTTGGGTATGCTAAGGCTTCTCATTGTGCAGCATGGTAAGCTTGTAAACCTTGTCATCACTAGCTTAATAAGCATTCTGGTTGTTAGCTTATAATGGTTGCATTTTGATGGATGCACTTTACATCTCGTACTTTTTCATAGGTTAGTGCAAATTATATTGTATTCAGGTTCTTATCGATGGATTATGTTGTTGCGGGAGAAGGTTTTGAGGTGGACTTGTTTTTGCAACTGCAAAGGTCATGAAGAAGGTCTTTGATCAATCTATCAGGGATCTGTAAGGCCGTTTATGGTATTAGATGCAGGTGCAAGTGTTTTAAAGAAAGCGTTGCTGGTGATGGTATCTAAATCGCTGGTGGTGGTGGAGGTTGTATGTACTGAACTGGTGGTGGTGTGGGTGCTTGGTGAGGGAATCAATGAGTTCAATAAAGTGTTGGTAATGGTATCTATCTCGTTGCTAGTGGTAGAGGTTGTATGGAGTATGGACTGAACTCGTGGTGGTGAATGGGTGTAACGACACAAGAATTTCTTTTTAGCTTTGGATCGGAACTCAACCCATTTGAAAGGGAAACTAAACTGGATAGTGTGCGCGTGCGATCCTAATGTAGGGTGCGTATAGCCTTGATGAGTGCCCCTAAACCTTTGAATGGGTGTCTTTAACTTAATAGATTACCCCTTAGCAATTTTGAGTGCATGGTTAGTAAAATAAATTTGTGGAAAACTCTAGAAATTCTTGCGCATGGATTACACGTGTTTTATCAAAAAATATTTTTCTTTTGAAAACCTCAACTTAGCTCGCCTTCACATTTTTCTCTTGTTTTTACGGTAATGACTTCAAATTGAGACGCTAACTTAACTGAGATCAAATGAAGAAAAAATTCCATTTTCACCTTGAGATTTTTGCTTCAAATTGAGCAGGGGTTGCAATTGAGGTAGGGTTTTTTTTTCTTTCCCTTGAATTTCTTGTTTTACTTGTATTAATCAAACTGATTTGGTGGATTCTTCCTTGTTTGCATGATTCTTGAAATTCACTACATGGGTATTTGGTAATCATCTTGGTCTAAAGATATATCATTTTGCATTATGGTAATTTCAATTTTCTTGGAAACCTTACTTGAATCTGCCAAGGGAGTATGATTTGGTGATTTCTGTTTTGACAATCCTTGCTATTGTAAATTGGGTTTAATTATGCCATCTTGTTTTATGAATTTTGGAACCTATGATTACTCTCAAACATTTATATTTTGATTTTTCCCTAATGATTCGTTAGGGTCTGAAAATATCATAGTTTAGTTTCCAAGGTAGCATATTACTTGTTTGTAAAAATGACTGAATGATCTACGTTTTCGAAACATGCAATGCAACCTGGAAATTGACCTTGTTCTTCTTGTTTAATCCTAATATTTGTGTTTTCATTAAATGGATATTTAAAATCTCTCTTATACTATGATATTCATGAGTGATCGTTGTGAAATTGAACAAGTCTTTCATATTGTTGGTTTAACTCCACCGATGGTCAAAACTGAAGTTTTAAAGTGTTCCTGCCCTGTCTTATTGCATATTTTCGGAACAGCTATGCATTTTAATTCTTTTCCTATTAATTTTCCTTTAAAGATGGCTCTCTCAGCTTTCCAACGAGACCAAATTTGCTGAATTCCGTTACTTAATGAATTTTGTATGATTTTTTGATCATAAACTACCGAAACTCCAGTTTTTCTGAAAAACGTGACTTCTGTTATGTTTTAGTGAGTGTTTTCAACATAGCTATGGGCCTTAATGTATTCAATTATAATTTTTATATTAATGAGGGCTTTCTTATCTTTCCAACGAGACCAAAATTTCCAAATTCCATTGCCAAATGAATTTTGGATGAATTTTTAATTATGGACTACCGAGACTGCAATTTTATGAAAAAACATTACTTCTGTTCTGTTTTGATGAGTCTTCTCTACATAGTTGTGAACCTTACTGTATTTTCTTATAATTTTATATGATAGAGAAACTTCTCAGCTTTCCAACGAGCCATAATTTGTCGAATTTCACCGCTTAATGAATCTTGTACAGATTTTGATAGTAAACTAGCGAAAATGCAGTTTTACTTAATTATCTATAACAGGATTTATGTTTTCGCATTCCTGTGATGCTTTTGATTGTTTCAACTTTTGTCAGTACTTCATGGATTTCGTTCTCTTCATTATCTCGAGATATAACATAATATTCAACCTCTTTCATTGAAATGGTTCCCACGAGCACGTTTGAATTGTAGCTCGACCGGTTTCGTGTTAATTCCTGTTTGGGAATATCATTTTTACTCGCATATATGATTTTTAGGCCAAAGAAAATAATGGGTTGTATTGCTACTTTATTTTGATTTGTTTTGTCTTCTTATCTCTCTCGGCAGTCAAGGATAGGTTAGCTTCTGTTACGTTTTGAAAATATGAGAATTTTCCATTCATTTGTGAATCTTGCAACGAATGCTTTACTGAGCTTACCCCAGCTTTGCATATTGTTTGGTATCATACTTCCTGGTAAGTGGTCTTCGCGCTCGTGTTGAGTTATAATGATTCAGTAAGAAATTATTTGTGAATGCTGCCAATGCTTGTATTTCAGTGAGTTTTCAGTTATGATTTACGAGGTTCTTCAGAACTTGGTTTATGATGTTTCCTTTGTGGCAACTGGATTCGGAAACTAGTGATCTCTACCTTAGGACCGTCAGGCCCACTGGGGCACCCCACCACCTTGGTGGCTACCCGGAAGATCGTTGCGGCAACGATGGCTGGTAACCAGAACTACCCTGACGTTGGCACTGGCCTTTGTAATGAGTAGAGTAATTTTATCTAAATTAAATTGAATGGCAGCTTACAAATATTTATGAACAAGTGCTTTAAATTTTCTTTTGAATTTCTGATTTTAGTTGATGCTTTATTGTTGCTTTTAGCTATTGGCACCTTACTTGTATATCCCCTGGCATTTGATTTCCGTTGTATCCCCTACTGGGCTGTGGGCTCACCCTGTTTTGTTTTGTTTTTCCCACAGATTACGAAGCAAGGTTGAGGCAGTAAGCTTTGGAAGAGCTTACGGCAAGAAGTAATTGAGCAAAAGTGGTATTTTTGCTCTCATCTCTTACATGTATATCACGGGGCGGCAAGAAGTAATTGAGCAAAAGTGGTATTTTTGCTCTCATCTCTTACATGTATATCACGGGGGGGTTATCTGGGTAGTCTTAAGTTGCCTTTGGCTTATGCTATTGTCATGATTTTGTTGTGTATATACACTGGGATTTTGTGCAAGTTTATCACAGTCGTAGAGGGGTCGAATGGTTTTCGTTTAAATGTACTCAATACCTACTATGCTCTCCATTTTACTATCATTTCTGAACTTGTTTTAGTCTATGAGATTGAAAAGGGTCTGACCGATAATTTTTGTACTTCCTTTGTATTTAAATCTATATATATTGGCAGTTTGTACTTGCATGCGTAGAATGTTGTTGTTTCCTAATTTGTTTATAATCGAGATGTTTTAACTTGTCTTTAACGTTTCTTTTCTTTTTGGAATTAATTATGTTACTTGGGAGAAACTTCTGTAGACACGAGGGATGTCCACTCATTTGTAAAGAATCAAAGTACTTAGCTTTGTCTTTCTTCTTTGCATCTAGATTGTTATAAATTTTTATCTTACTGTTTTAGATAACTGTGCTCAACTCATTTTGATTGGAAATGCTATCTAGCCTTGAGTTTCAAACCGTATACTTAAATTATTATGTATGGTCCGTTTGTGTAGCACATGGATAAATTTTGTGTTTAACGTACTGCTGATGAACTATTTATGAAAATTGCATTTTTCCTATTTTTTTTTTTTTTTTTTAATTTCATCCGAGTGGCGCGACCGGGGCTTGACCTTGCTGGACGGGTTGAAATCCAACCCGCTGGGAGGAAAAATTCACCTGTCCGTCACAATGGGTGTTTGGAGAAGGAGAGCAAGGATGTAAAGGACTCCTGGTTATACATATGTAGAGGTATCAAAAATCACCCACACATTGTTGGATTGTTTGAGTATTGTTGATATCATTGTTTTGAATTCATTTTGTTTAAAATTCTTGCAGGTGGAATTTAAAGTTTGTGCATATAACTCTTAAGGGATGCTGTTATGGACCTCTGAACAAGTAACTTTTCGTAAGTAATCTTAGAGCAGAAGTGTCCTTAGAATAAAATTTCATTTGTTTTTGTCGGTTCATTTCCTATGGGAGTGTCTCATCGGTTCATCTTTTTTGATAATGCTATCCTATAATGTCGAGTCAATGTTGTCCTCCTCTTTTATTGGCATTGTCGGGTTGCTTTTGATAATAGCATTCTAAAAGCATTTTGTTTTGCAGGTAGATCTTATCTCACGTGCAATGGGATTCGAGACTATACCTAGATTTACCTTGCTGCTGGTGAGATTTTCGATGGGGATAGACTTGTAAAGTCATATTCAATGTCTAATTTATGGGACTTGATTATTTATTTTCATTCTACTTGTTTTGCAGGGTGTGGAGGCAGGCTTAGACTTTGATTGTCAGTTGCATCCGATGCTGCCTGTAATAATCTAAATGTGGCGTTGTGATAGGGCTCTGTAACGGGTGTCATGAAGGTGAGCTTAAAAACTTTTGTACATTTGAAATCATTGGTTTGAAATGGTTAATAATATGGAACTGATTGTTTGTGATGTAGAGCCAACGACAAGATTGACTAGAGATCCTTGGGCTTGGAAATGCTATTTGTACCTAATTCTGCCATAATGCCTGGGCAATGCATCATAATTATTTTGTGTATCAATTGTTTTTTAAGTTGTGTACTGTTACCATGTTGGTTTCTTTAAGGTTGTGTGTTTTTGGTTAACTCAATACCCGCTGAGTAAAGTATTAACATTCGTAACATGGAATATCTCTTATGAAGTTAATGCATCTATATTATGTTAGGAATGTATTTGAGTTGCAGGATGTTCTATTTCAAGACTACGTTACTAATGTGATGATTTCATTTTTGTAGTGGTTGTCGGGAAGTTGCTGACTTTGGAACTTGTGCATTTGGGCCAACTATTGTGGTCACTCCTTTTGGTGCACTCAGCAGTATTACCAGGCACGAAACAAGTTCATTCCCCAAGTTGTGTACTCTTTCCTCTTCAATTTTTGGGCTAAGTGTCATATTTTCTTGCATTGCTGCACTTGCAAAACATAGAAATATCTTACGGAAAAGAAGTCCTTTTCATTTTTAGTTTTATTTTTTTGTTCAACAATTTTTGTAAAGTACATTGCTTAGCTAAATTTGGTTATAGAACAGAGGTATCTTGATTTGTTGGATTAATTTGATTTTTAAATGAATGGGGGTAACTTGTTTTTGTTACAGGGAGCTACAATTTTGACCTGGTTTTGACCGGTCAAAACAACTATTTTTTGACCGGTCAAACCACTATTTTTGACTGGTTTTGACCGGTCAAAATCATTCAAAACCAATATTTATTTTACCATACAAAAAAATCGCAACTAGCGTCCACCTAATTTCGCAACAATTTCAAGCAGTTGCGACTTTTAGACGTTGCAACAGTTCCAAACTGTTGACCAAAAATTTGCAACGGCAACGTAGCCGTTGCGAAAACTTGCAACTTTCGTAACAGAGAAAAACTGTTGCGACCCTACTTTGCAACTGCCAGTTACTGTTGATATTCGCTAAATTTGGTTTAGTGCAAGTAAACATACTTTGTTGTTGTATTGTCTCGATCTTGTATCCATAGTCAATCACGCAAGTTATCTTGTTGTCGTATTGTCTCGATCTCGTATCCATAGACGATCACACGAAGTGTAAACCGATTAGTTGTATTGCCTCGACTCAGTCCATAGACAATCACTTTCGGAGAAGGGACTTATAGGTGGAAAAGTTTTAGATTGAGGTATATTTGGGTACCCTCGTCTTTTCATACGCATACTTTGGTTCAAGGATTTTGGACTTACACAAGTATGAATTCACATACTATGTTTATATCCAAACATGGTTATATATTTTAAACTCTCATTTCAATCATTGAAACATTCTTAGAGGATGTTATATAGTTGTTATTCACAAACTATTTTTCATCAAAGCGATTTTCAAGTTATTGAAATAATCAACATGACTTTCGTCACTAGTAAATATGAACTTGGCCAAAGCGAAAGCTTACCAACACATATTTCGAGAAATAGATAAACGAGATAAACTCGGCTCGAAATAGCAAATGTGTATAATCGAAGTATATATAGCAATACGACTTTTGTCTCAAGATAGGAGATAAAGTAGATAGAATTTTGAGTGATAGATAAGTTCAAGTCTCCACATACCTTTTTGTCGATGAAGTTTCACCATTTCCTTGAGTAGTTCTTCGTCTTTGCATGATGAACACCGTGGAGTCTAGAGTTCAACTATACTTACTATCTTAGTCGAGACTTAGCTATAAGTAGACTAGAAATCAAGACTTATAGTTTTGGCAACTAAACTTGACAAACAAGCTTGAGATATCAACGCTTGTGAGTTCGACCGAGAAGTGCTCTAACAAAATCGTATCCAACAATTACTATGGACATATCTACTTTGATCGGTTTATGTACAACCTGTGAAATTTCAATTATAAAGATAAACAATATAATACGGAAAAGAAATAACACGGATACTAGAAATTTTGTTAACGAGGAAACTGCATATGCAGAAATCCCCCGGGACTTGGTCCAAATTTGAACACCAAACTGTATTAAGCCGCTTTAGACTCTAGCCTACTATCAAAACTTCGAATGGAATGTAGTTGGGACCGAATCCTTTGTCACAGAATTCGATTCTGAGCCGCTCCTTACGCCTCTTGAATCTCGTAAGACTCTGCGCAATTAATTCCCTTAACTGACTTCCTTTATAGCCTAAGAGTTTCTTCAACTCAATAGTAGACTTTAAGCCAATTTTCCTCCCAAAAATAATCATATATGTGATTTCCGTTTTGATTAAAGATCAAGGTGAGATAGGAAATCGTTTGCAATAGTCAAAGTCTAGCAAACCTCAAAATCTGGTACTTACGACTCCTGAAGAGCAACCTAAATTATATTCACCTCACAAGCAATTTCTAATCCGATTTCAACAAAGAATCGTTATAAAGGAATATAAATGTGGAATCACAAAGTCTGAGACGAAGAAACTTTACGATTTCTATCTATCTCGCCTGATTGGAGTGAGACTCAACAATCAGTAGCAAGATCAGGATACGTGAAGTATCAAGATAAAGATAGTTGGACATGGCTTCATGAATCCCTAGGTGAAGTCTTTTTTGTCGTTAAACCTAAAATGGTTTAAATGAGAGAATGACTCTAGTTTACAACTAGGACACACAAGAATAGTCTCGGGGATTCAAAGATGCAAGTTGCTTGAGGTTCTCCTTATATAGACTTTCAAGGTCAAGGTTGTTTTAGATTTAAGCTAAGGTAGCTTTGGAATCAAGCAATCAATATTCACCGTTATATGAAAACTTGACTTTAGATTAATATAAAAAGAATATAAACTATGGTTAGGATGAACCGTAACCGAACCGTGTACAATAACTTGTTCATGAAAGGTTAGCCGAAACTAGCCAGACGAACTATAAGCTTAATCATTTTCATATAACACTTTAAAACTTTAATATTGAGTCACAATAATGTGATCAAACATGTCTAGATGTGTTTGTTTTAGAGAGTTGTTCAAATGCCGATTATCTCATAGAAATAATTCTGATGCATCTGAAAACATTCGACAGAGTAAGTACATATATTTGGTACGTGTACTTACTTCCAGTTCGTGAGTTATTTTGTCATGGTACGTGTACCAGATTTGTACACCCTTAAGACAAAACGAGATCAGGAGTCAACATATGTTTTTCGGTTTGCATACTAGGCATGTGTACCATCCCGAGTTCACCGATCAATGTAACTTTTTGGGTTTGCATACTCGTATGTGTACAAAAGTTGTTACCGAATTATAGCTACGCCGATACGTGATTTGGGTACATGTACTACGGTTCCATACCTATAACAGTTGTCCCAATATGTAAGATAGTACTTGTATTGTCCTCAGTATCCAAATTTACAATAGTTCTATATCTCTTTAGCTAATAATCAATTTGAAACATTCCCAAATTACATCAATGACACATATCATTGTTCCTGGATATTTTTAAATGATTAACTTGAATTATGATTTAGGTCGTAAACAATAAATTGTTCTTAACCAAATTCATCAAGTTTTGAACAAATGTTCATAAGCTTAGTCATACATATTTTGAGAGTAATTAACAAGATAAACTTGACTCAAAATTTGTCAGTGCATGTAATAGTCTATTTAGTCATGCGACATAGTCTCGTAGGTAGAAAGGTAGAAAATTGAGTAATAGGTGGTTCAATCTTCACTTAACTTTTGTTGATGAAGTTCTCCAAAAGATTCAATTGATATTTGCCTTCAAACAGTAGATTGCGGTGATGTCTGGTACTTAACTACACATTTCTATCCTATTCCGAGACTTGACTAAATATAGAATAAAAATCAAGATATAGTTTTGATCAACTAAATTTGACAACAAGATTGAGATATCAACACTTGTGAGTTCGACCGAGCGATGCTCTAACAAAAAGGTTATCTCCTTATTTAGTATAAGTTTCATCTACGCTCTCATAATATTGGGAGTACTCATAATAAAACGCTAAAACTAAACGATTCATTTACCACATGACCACCATCAACTAACAAATGAGAAGACATCATATCATTTAGAATTTGTGAAACGTCACAATATTACATATCAGTACATGTACATGATTGCTAATATGCGCAAGTATATACATGTAGGTTTGTTGTGAAAATTCAGTAACACAAAACCAGAAAACAGAATGCGACTACAACTATCATCTTGCAACTCAGTCAAGCCAAACGTAGTATATATTCTCCTTTCCTTACCTCGCCTTCCCTTGCAATATTTTCACTTGAAACTACAAAAAAAAAATCAATAATGAGCACAACTAAATGGAAGTTTACGACATACAAACAATAATGAAGACATGATAAACAGTGAAAGCATTTGCAACATAAACTTTATCAGGGCATCTTTTGTCTGGGTGCACTTCAGAAGGAAACAAACATATAAATTGCTCATACTGATTGTAACTCCGAACACTAGCACATCAAAGAATTATATAATATGGTGTACTAAGAATAATTTTTCCCAAAACGCCTCAAATATAATATTGCACACCCAGTGCTATTTAAAACTCAAAATACCATATTAAATATAAAGTAATGATATCGTACCTTGTGGTGCTAATTATAATATGTCTACTTACCGTGTTGAGTAATATTATCGTACTTCTCATGCTAATCAACCTAGTAAGGATCCGTGGGGAAAACCAAAGACTCTCCTCACGGGAAAAATTAGACATATACACCACAATACATACCCCTATAACAAATAGAATACAAATAATACAATTGATGCAATACTTCCACTAATTCTCAAATTACTTAACGAATCATAAAACAATCAAAGAAAAACTATGGTACATAACTAACTTACATCGTTTAATGACTATAAGAAAAATCATGAAATATCCTACCATTAATGTTACTTTCCTTTATGTTCTCTAGTCCAATTAAGACCTGAACTCACCTCAATCATATCCAAGAACTCACCTTAATCATATCCACAAGTTATACGAAAAAACCTAGAGCTAAATCATAATGTAGATGAATGAAAAACTATTGAACAATGGTCGGAACACTACATGATGACACAACTTAAATTATGCATAAGCAATAGCCTAGTTATCAAAAAGAAACAATTTAATATCATTTTGAAATCGTTGCTCAGAGACCTTTATAGGTTCAAAAATAAAACACAACTAATTTTACCAAACAAATCATACGGACATCTTATCGTTTAAGATAGCCAAACAATTACGTATCATTCTTTGGGTATGGAAACCTAGAAGTTAAAAAAATAGATTTCAGGCTTCCTTGTTTTAAATAATTGAGAAATTCCAAGGGTTTAGTTCTTATCCTGATTAGTTATTGGAACCCAGATCAAATCCTACTTGTTATCAAGATTTGAAATCATTGATTTCCTCATTTCTTTCCTATGTTCCTAATTTCTCATCCTGAATTTTTTTTCCTTCTCTGTTCTGTTTTCAATTTCCCTCCTTTTGGTTTCTTCCTCCCTATAAGAACCAAGAAAAACTTCGCGTGTTCAAAGAAGAATAAACCTATTTCTCTAGTGGTTAGGTGGTGTTGTCGAGGAGATTAAAAGAAAATGAAAAATTGGCTAAATTATTCCTTCTGATCATATCCATCAAAACTATATTTTAGTATAGTTCCCCTAGAAGTCCTAATGATAGGCCCAAACAATTAACCAAGACTTTAAATTAACAACTAAAGATATGAATTTTAAACAATCCATTTCTGTTAAATTATTTGCATTTGACCGGTACTAGTCAAATCGAAGCTAGGTTATCACAACATGAATCACATAATGGTATATTTTTAAACATATAAATGTATCACATGAATCACATATGAGAAACAAGAAATTATAAGAGATTTATATTGCGTAAGATGTTTGTTATGTTACACATACAAGATGTTTATTGTCAATAAAAAACTAAATTAAAACCTACGATAGTACTGATAATAGTACCAAAAATCTAAAATAAAATAAAATAATAATAGTTGTACTTTCTCATGTTAAAGTTTCAGTTTTCTTCAAATTTAGAGAGACAAAACTGCATAAATATAAAAAGAGCGAAAGGATATTTTTTTTTCTTCCTTTTATGGGCTTAGGGAGGTCAACCATCCCGCCTTACCTAAAACACGGCTCCCATCAGAGCCACTTCGATTTATCGTCGTTTGACTATGAGGCGCAATAATTCGAAGAAGGAAGAAGGAGATTCTTCATCATCTATCACTATGAATACACCTAAATGTATGTCTCTCTCTTGTATATTTGATATTACTAATGAAACGCTTATTTGCTGTTGTTTCATATCATCAAAGTAATTCAATTATTGATTTCATTCATAACATGTATATCGCAGATTCCAAGTTTATGCATCATGGGCTTCGTGGTTATAAGCCAATGCTAACGCGTGCAAGGGTAAGAGATCATGAGTCAAACCCTGAATTCTCCTTCTTCTGCAGATCTCGTTATTAACCTTTCCATTTCTTTATGATTTTTTGCAAGATTAAATTTTTATAAAAAAGAATGGTAATCCCATCATCCTCATTTACAATAAGAAGAGTAAATCAAAGCATCAAATTGCGAAATGGACTTCCTTTTGTTCATTAAAGAAAATCTTTTTGATAACCCTTTGGTTATCTCTATTCGTTGTATTATTCATTTGGCAAAAGAATTTATCTGATGGGTTATTGATTTTCAGAAGAACTTCTAGTTGGGGGGGTGGGGGGTATTGGGATGCTACCTAAGTTGAGACCATTTGTGTCAAATTTTGAAGATTATGAGGTGATAATTTTTAAAACTAATGAAGTATTTCTTATTTAAGAACCAAAACCTAAGATCAGCTCAAGATTTTCAGTGAACAACATTTCTTTACCCGTCACCTCTGGCACAGATCTGAAATTTTATCCAAAATCAGAATAACAAAACCTCATTACTACCCCCAACAGTTTCAGCTTTTTTTCAAACTTAAAGATGCACAAAACTGCATAAATATGAAAAGATCAAAAGGATGATTCTTTTTTTTTGCCTTTTTTTGTTTTTGGGCCTAGGGCGATCGACCATCCCGTCCTACCTAATACACAGCTCCGATCAAAGACACTTCGAGTCATCGTTGTTTTGCCTAAATTTAGATTTGGACTATCACTCCACACCAGGATAAACAGAATGTGTATTATCCTGGTCTGCAATGACAAGGTGATAAAGCAGCAAAGAAAGGAGCAACTTTGAATAGGGGAGAAAAATCATTTTTGACAGTAAACCAAATTTCTTAAGTTGTCTGAAAATCCAAATCAAACTTATTATAGGATTAACTAAGTAAACTGCCATACAAATGGCTCCATTTTTTTTTTTTTTTTTTTTTGCTTCCCTTGGTTGTAATCTTTGTTAACTTCTTTGGTTATTAATAAGTTTGATTATTAAGCAAAAAAAAAACAGAATGTGTATTATAAAATGGAGAAAAAGAAGACTGCAAAATGAGTTCGAAGAATGAAGAAGGGGGTTCTTCATCAACTATGACTATGAGGCGCAATAAACTATGTTTTAGGTGTGCGACTGTGTATATCGCAATTTCTAAGTTCATGCAGCAAGAGCTTCGTGGTTGTAAGCCAATGCTGACACCAGTAAGGGTAAGAATTAGTTACTTTGAAAACAAATGAATTATTCCTTATTTAAGAACCAAAACCTGAGATCAACTCAATATTTTCAGTGAAATACATTTGTTTCCCCATCACCTCGGGGGCTCATATGAAATGTTATCAAAAAAAAAAAAAAAAAAAAAAAAAAACTCATTATTATCCCCAACTCAAACCGCCGCGATAAGAAATCATGAGTGAAACTTGAATTTCTCCTTTTCTTCAGATATCATAATTAATCTTTCCAATTTGGTATGATTTTTCTCAATATTAGATTTTTTTGTTAGAAAATGGTAATCCTATCATCCTCATTTATTAGGAAATGGTAATCCTATTTTTAGAAGATTAAATTAAAATAGATAACTTGGCAATTGAACTTCCTTTAGTTCGGAAGACAAAGTTTATTAATAGAACGCGCAATTGAGTGATAAAAAAACTAAAGTGAGAATTAAATAAATACCCCTCCTTTTCATGGGTCTTCACAAACACCCCTAAGAACTTTATAAATACCCCTAAAGGGTATATTTTAAGTTTTTAGGGTATAGTTTTTGGCACATCTAAGATTATATTAAGTCAATTCAACCTCCGTAGGAGGTTGGGTTGACGTTTTCACGCGTCAAGAACATACTAGTTCATTTTCATTATCCAAAAAAGTACTAGTTCATTTTCATTATCCACTTAAAATAACCCCTTAGGGGTATTTGTGAAGTTCTTAGGGGTATTTTTGAAGACCTTGGAAAAGAGGGGTATTTAATTAATGTTCCCAAGAAAAATTCAATTTAACCCATGTTTAAGAACTTGTTAGGGTTTGATTTTGATTTTGATTTTTAGTTTTAAATTTTAATTTAGATGGAAGGGTATTTTAGTATTTCCGCCTCCAAAAAACACCCCTTAACGGATATTATTGGATGGGGTTAGTAATTCATATCCCCCATTTAGTTATGAATTACTAACCCCATCCAATAATATCCGTTAAGGGGTGTTTTTTGGAGGCGGAAATACTAAAATACCCTTCCATCTAAATTAAAATTTAAAACTAAAAATCAAAATCAAAATCAAACCCTAACAAGTTCTTAAACATGGGTTAAATTGAATTTTTCTTGAAGAAGAAGAAGAAGAAGAAGAAGAAGAAGAAGAAGAAGAAGAAGAAATGGCTTTATTGAGAAGTATGAATAAAACCATGCCGATTTGGTCACTGCCGTCATGGTATTCATACTTTTACCATGCCGACACTGAGTTTTTCAGGCGCAACAATGGCGAATTCAATTAAAAAAATATCAAATTTCAATACATTAATACCTATATATGAGTAATTGGAGCACTTATATGTTCAACTAGTTTACTTTCCTGGGTTGGTTCTTCACCTAAACCCATAATGATCATAAATATCTTGATTTGATGTTGTTGCATCAACAAATTCAATGATAATGATTTATTCTAATGATTATCAAACTAATCTATTAACTTAACTAATTATATTTAACCACTAAACATGATTAGTAAGGGATAGATTAGGAATTAGATAAAATGCTTAGATAAGGGGTGATCCTGATTTGATATTTAAATCCAGCTTTTGTCTTTTTCCTCTATCCCCCAATTAGTTTTTGTATCCCCCAATTGCGCGTTAACCCTTTGGTTATCTAATTGTATTATTAATATGCCACAAGAATTTATTTGACGGGTTATTTATTTTCAGAAAAAACTTTTTGTCCCGGGTGATGCAAGAGCATTTAAGAAATATATATATTAGTTAGTTTTGTTTTTTAATTTATTATTATCTCCTGTATATGTGTTTTGGTTAGTCTGGTTAGTACTACGTGCTAGGTTTTCTTTCCAGTACAAATAGTAGTTTTCATGACCTTTAGAAGGAAGACTTTATTATTGATTTAAGAAAATAATCGACATAATAATCTTTTTATATCCGTCCTTACATATTTTCCTTATTAAAAAGAAAAAATTACTGTCGGGATACATTATAGGATGCCTGAGAACCCAGAAGGGTAGCATATGGTTTAAGAGATTTTTTAACATATCCTTAAATTAAGTGGATAAATAATTGTCTTAAATTTGAATATGGACATTTAATAACCTCTTGATTAGGAAGTCTATCGGTTAAACCCACCAAGCATTGGCATGTCAATTTTGATTGTCACATGTTAGTTCCAAAAATCGAAGTTGCTTGATTTGATTACTAGAGTCAACTTTGTTAGGTTAGAGATAAGATTAACAATTGAAGAGAGGTCGCAAGGGATCTTATCTGCAGAGGGGGATCCCTATCTCAGATTAAGTTCTTTACTCCATTCTCATATTCATTTTGAAAAGAAGAAGGAATACATCAGCGAAAAAAGATACTTGTAGTTTTTGTTTAAAAAACGAATTTTGAAGAGAAAAAATGTTTTTAAGAAACATATCTAGTATTTTTTTTTTTAAATCATAAGCTTAAAAGAAAGCTAAGAGTTTGCCTCAACATTTGGTGGAAGCCAGATATGAGGTATAAAACAAAACATAGAAATAGAGTTTACCTTAGCCCAATGAACCAAGGTATAAGAAACATCATTAAAAATTATAGGATGAAATGAGAAAATACAAGCCACCGGGCTAGAACTAAAAAGGGAAATGTCTTTGAAAAAAAACATCTTTCGTTGGTTGCTGATCGAATTTTATATAGTGGTAAATAGAGTTGTCGTTCACTCGGACTTGTTGAAATCGATTTTAGGATTTAATAAACTAAAATAAAAGAAAAATATATACAAAATATTGTCACTGTTATAAATCGTGAGCATGGGACATCAAACATCTAAGCAAGCATGACCCATCTAATAAAATGATAACTAATTAATTCAAATCGTAGTTCTATTTTAATTAGTGCAAAAGTCATATAAAGAATTAATTAAAATTACCCATGTATGAAATTCGGCTTCCTCCATTGTCCCAGTGGTGGGTTCTAGCTCCGCATGGTGAAAACACACTCAAAGGAATTTTTCATTGCTCAAAAAGGTGTTTGCAAGAGAAAAGGTACAAAGCAGTGCGTTTGTAACAGATATAATTGTTACAAATCCTTTATTCGGCAGAAACACTAACAGATTTCGTTGCGAGTCCAAAATAATTGTTAAGAAATTGTTACAAAAATAATGAATTTGAAAGTATAGGTAATCTTGTTTCGCGATGTGTTTATATGTGATGTTATGTGTTCTTCCTCTTCTTCTTCACTGCAGCAATGGTGATTGTCTGCAACTCGATTCTAAGCAATCTGTTCTTCTCCCGATCTCTCCATCCCCCTCTGAGAATTCCATAAGCCTATTTATACACTCCCAAGACCCAAATCTCTTGACTTTAATGCATACATATTCTCTTTATTCTTCTCGGCTATTAACGGGTCATAACTTCTTTTGTTGCTTCTTCACATGTTTTTCTGGTGTCAACACACTCCCAGAATATCTCTGCACAACCCTAACCACGCTGCATCACACGAAATCTTCATACATATCTCAACCAACTCGTGACAACCCGAGAAAATATTTTCCTCCTCTGCTTTATGATATACCGAGATCTTCCCCTTTGAACGTTAATAAATGCATTTCCAACCCTGTTTTATCTTCACAAGATATTCCCAAATCAAGTCCACAATAAAATCTCCACAAAATCTCCAAACTTCGATTCAGTATATCTCGCAGTTGATCGGGTTTATTTTCCCGCCAAAAATATTTTCAAACGAAGAAGAAAAGGGTTTCCCCTTTTCCAACAGCTGGGGTGCGAATAGCAGGAAGGCACCCCTTATCAATTGAGTGCCCCTTATCCAAAAGTGATAGTCCGAATAACACGTGTCCTCCAGGTGCCAAAATCAACTTTCGAGCCAAATTTTCCAAAAATGTTTATTGCCCAAAAATGCCTACAAACACACAAAAAACCATAATTAGTACAATATCGAGCACTAACAATACAGAACATTGAGAACAAAATAGACACAAAAATGTGTCTATCAATACCCCCAAACTTATTATTTGGTAGTCCTCGAGCAAATTTATTCTAGAAAATAAAAATCATTTGAACCCCTAGGTGGCCCTAGTGGCGGAGTGTTGTCTCTGGAGGGTTTACCAGAGGTGTACCCACAAAACCTTTACTCCAGGCCCCAGCTATCTACGCAAAACCTTGGAAGGCACTAAAGAATCTCCTTGATTGGCATATTTATTGACTACAGGAGGAAGTACCCTGATGCGAAATTCCAATTGATGTACACGAGTTTGCACTCGAGCATACTAAAATTCATATATAAGTCACAGAGCTCTACTCAGATAGTTTCTGTACATCATAACCGGAGTCAACCAATCACATGGAAAGATTAAGAAGATGGATGTAGAGAAGATGATTTTGATACTGACTAAGGTGAACCTATCCCAATGGACTGAGATGCCGGTCTGACTAATATCAACACAGCTGGCATATACAAGGGAACCAGTGGGTGATAATCCTAACTTTAGGTCAACACAACCGGCATATACAAGGGGACCACTAGTCGACTTTATTGAATTTATTCCGGTTGGTCTGATGGTCTGGTCTCAATTTTTTTTTTTTTTTTTTTGTATCTCAATCACTCTATTTCACCCAATCAAGAAAATAAAAATAAAAACAGAAGGTGAAAAGGATTCAACGAGATATGGCGAAACTACCATGTTTTTTTTCAATTCTAACACCTGAGCTCTGTGCTTTTATGAATAGACTCTTTAGATGTTTCCATCTAATCAGATTGGTTCCTCAACTCCTATAACCAAGATGCTTCCATCCACTTAGATTGGTTAGTGCTATCCTTAATAGGCATAAATTTCTAGGCTCTGGAGTTTATTTATTGCAACTAAAAAGTTTCTCCCATACCCCCAAACTTAAATCTACCATTGTCCTCAATGTTCTAAAGATAAAATTAAAAGTATGAACAAGGAGAAACTGTTACCACTTGAAGCAAAAGAGTTAAGGAAAGATATTACCGTGTTGCATGAG
Organism: Papaver armeniacum; assembly: GCA_023531295.1. Classification (NCBI taxonomy): domain Eukaryota; kingdom Viridiplantae; phylum Streptophyta; class Magnoliopsida; order Ranunculales; family Papaveraceae; genus Papaver; species Papaver armeniacum. The sequence continues at coordinate 22,010 of JAJJWW010017183.1, forward strand.
CATGTGTTACCTCCCAAGAAGTGCTAAGTTTAAAGTCTTCAGCCAGACTAAGAAAGAACTAGTCACCTTGCAGAATCATATAGCAAGAACTCGAATAACAATGGGTCATCGGATCAAAAAGTATAACCCAAAAAGAAGAGAAAATTGCAACAGACCATGGAGATATCGAACATACCCTTATTTAAATTTTTGTTTAAGACAACTATATCTAGTTGTGGCTCGGAGTTCAGGCTCTATAAACTGGTCTAAATAAAATGTTTTCATAATGGACTTCTTCAAATGAACGATTCTTAAGATCAGGTTGTAGAGTCCGGAAATACTCAAGTAGGAACTTAGAAGCACATAACAATAACCTGAATAATTGGGGATCCTCTAAGTCAATCGATTTGACTCACACAAACTGACCACAAAGAGAGTGGTGGTCTTCCTTAAACAAATGTGTCGACCCTAATCTCCTAAAGTAATTAGGTTTAGTCTTAAAACTTAATATTTGACACATTTGAATTTCATAAGTTCCCACAATTGGAGAAAAATTTTTTGGTGGGAAAACAAAGTCAATTGAGGTATCGTAGTCTGGCTTAACCACATCAACCAGAGGATGGGTTTCTAACAACTGAACTTCTTTCTGGACATCATTAGGTTCAGGAAAATGTGTATGAAGATAATCTTGTAAAATGGTTGAGGCACATATGTCAAGTCCCAAGTGAGGGACCTTTCTAAGAGTTAAAGCACACGGAGAATGATAATCACCCCCAAACTTAGAGTTATCAGTGTCTCTAGAAAGACTAGTCACAACTTCCCTAATTTCTAGGTCATCAGATTCCTGGAAATGGTCAATTGATTCTTCTAAGTCAGGTTCATCCTCACTCATCTCTACGAGTTCACTTTATTTGTCTGAGACTATTGTTTCTAAATCACTAGACTCAAAATAAACTCGTTCCTCTAAACCTTCGTTGGCTTCGTGAAAAGGAAATACTACATCGTCTAAAACAGGGACATTTCTAGTCAAATCCTCGTCCTTTTGAATAGGTGAATAATTATTAAAATTATTTGGATTTTTACTAGAAATAACATTATCATTATAAAGCTCAACTGGAGTAACAAATTCCTGATCACTATGCCTACATATTTCAGATTCTTCATCAATACTATCCTCATCATAATCATCATTATATGAAAATGATCGAACCTCATCTAAACAAGTAGTGTTACCAATTCTAACCTCGTCATCTTGATTATGTGAATAAAAATTATCCTTCTTTTCAAGGGTGGTATTGGGAACACTATATTGGAATTTAAGACTATCTTGAGCAAATTTTTCCACACTCCTATTTGTACTCTCAGTAAATTGCTTGAGGGACTCTTCTAGAGACATCTTAGTTGACTGCTCTACGGACTCTTCCGAAGCGGAATATTATAAGTCTCTTTCATAAATAAGTGAAACTTCGTGTTGACTCATTGAAACTCTTGAGAGACTCTTCTAAAGAAATTGGAGGATCGTTTTGCTCGTATGACTTGTGGGTGTGTGGATAGTAATTGGGCTCAACATGGCATGAGCCGTAACCTTTAAAGGGTTGATGTTCCCAACCACCATTCACACTATGGTCAAAGTAGTAATGTTCATTTTGTTCAGTTGGATATTCGTTGTATTGGCTATTGTGCAGTTTGACATTCTCAACACAAAATAAACCCATCGACGGGGGATTCACGGGTGTTCGTAAAACCTTACCTCCCGTTCCGGACGGGGGATGAACCGTTGAAGTTCGACTCGGGCCACGACTCCTATGTCATGTACGAACCGAGGGGCCGAGACAGATCGTAAATGCTTGTCGTCCTTCCCTGCAGTAGCTTTTATTTAAACTAAACCTTCCTTAGGGTTTTAAAATAAAATAAAATAATGTCCAAAAAGTCCAAAAATAAAGTCCAAAAAGTTTCCAAAAATAAAAATAAAAATTACAACAAATAAAACCCTATTTACAGTTTCTAAAAAAAATAAAAAAAAAACACTATATACAAAATTTTCTTCTTCACTCCGTTCGGATCTCTCTTTTCTTTCCTATTTTGGATTTGCTTTTCTTTTCGGCACTTTCTCTTTTTCTTTCGCTCCGCTCCAAATCTGAAAGCAAACAGAAATACCAAAACGCGTAAAAAAGAACAAAAATAATAAAAATAAAAATAAAACCTAAAAACAAATCGATACACAAGTCCGCGTCGGCGGCGCCAAAAATTGATCGAATTTTATATAGTGGTAAATAGAGCTGTCGTTCACTCGGACTTGTTGAAATCGATTTTAGGATTTAATAAACTAAACTAAAAGAAAAATATATACAAAATATTGTCACAGGATGAAGAGAGGTGCTGGGACTCAGGATTCCACCAAACTCATAACAAAAATTTCAAATATTAATTCTTTTAACAATTATCGCTCAACAAACAACATGGACTCTTATTTTTGCCAAGGTAGATTCTCCAAATATTAGTTATAAATTGTAAGCATGGGACATCAAACATCTAAGCAAGCATGACCCATCTAATAAAATGATAACTAATTAATTCAAATCGTAGTTCTATTTTAATTAGTGCAAAAGTCATATAAAGAATTAATTAAAATTACCCATGTATGAAATTCGGCTTCCTCCATTGTCCCAGTGGTGGGTTCTAGCTCCGCATGGTGAAAACACACTCAAAGGAATTTTTTCATTGCTCAAAAAGGTGTTTGCAAGGAGAAAAGGTGCAAAGCAGTGCGTTTGTAATGAGATATAATTGTTACGGATCCCATCATACGAGAGAAACACTAACAGATTGTTGCGAGTCCAAAATAATTGTTACAGAAATTGTTACAAAGATAATGAATTTGAAAGTATAGGTAACGGTTTTTGCGACTGTTTATATGTGTTGTTCTGTGTTCTTCCTTTTCTTCTTCACTGCAGCAATGGTGATTGTCTGCAACTCGATTCTAAGCACTTTGTTCTTCTCCCAATCTCTCCACCCCCCCTCTGAGAATTCCATAAGCCTATTTATACACTCCCAAGACTCAAATCTCTTGACTTTAATGCATACATATTCTCTTTATTCTTCTCGGATATTAACGGGTCATAACTTCTTTTGTTGCTTCTTCACATGTTTTTCTGGTGTCAACACACTCCCAGAATATCTCTGCACAACTCTAACCACGCTGCATCACACGAAATCTTCAAACATATCTCAACCAACTCGTGACAACCCGAGAAAATATTTTCCTCCTCTGCTTTATGATATACCGAGATCTTCCCCTTTTGAACGTTAATAAATGCATTTCCAATCCTGTTTTATCTTCACAAGATATTCCCAAATCAAGTCCACAATAAAATCTCCACAAAATCTCCAAAACTTCAATTCATTATATCTCGCAGTTGATCGGGTTTATTTTCCCGCCAAAAATGTTTTCAAACGAAGAAGAAAATGGTTTCCCCTTATCCAACAGCTGGGGTGCGAAATAGCAGGAAGGCACCCCTTATCAATTGAGTGCCCCTTATCCAAAAGTGATAGTCCGAATAACACGTGTCCTCCAGGTGCCAAAATCAACTTTTCGAGCCAAATTTTCCAAAAATGTTTATTGCCCAAAAATACCTACAAACACACAAAAAACCATAATTAATACAATATCGAGCACTAACAATACAGAACATTGAGAACAAAATAGACACAAAAATGTGTCTATCAGTTGCCTTAAAAAATTCCTGTTGAAAATTGGTCAACCAGATCCTTGTCATCACTTTCGACAATGACATAAGTGAGCCGCAACTCCATTGCCTTAATCAAGACAGCTTAAATTACTCTAATTTCAGCTTCTTCTGGAAAGCAGACTTCAAACGTTATGGCACCGCAGAAATAACATCAAACTAGTCGTTTAACATACATGTTTTCTTGTATTATAAGTTTTTAAGCGGTTAAACGGTTTTCTTAAATTTCTTAATCAATTTTTTACCTTTTCAATATAGGATAAATGATAGATTTGATATGCAAGAGAATTTTCTTTTTATGTAAATGTGCCATGCATCAAAGTACATTACATATTTTTATTAAACTCAATAGTTGAAACTGAATTGAAAGAGACATAAAATTGGCAAATAAGCTGGATAGTTCGAGGCCTAGTGATAGATGTAGAATACACCGTATTTACTATCTAGTAGTTACGCTTTCTTTGCTATTTTTCATGTGAATTATGTACTTTACGCGTGTTTTTGAGTTATTAGGTACTCTGGAGTCGCACGGAGGAAAAGAAGAAGAAATTGTCCAATTTGAGCAAAAAGGGCGAAATTTTCATCTCACAGGCAAGTGATATTTGGAGCCCAGCCAAGGTTAAGGGACAACTCTTTTACGAGGAAGTTACATCAGGTGGCCTTTATCAAAAGCGTGGGTGCTTATAGTCATTTGAGTACCCCTTAGCTACTTTGCTTGAGTGGAGTTAACTAGTTTCATCTCCTACACAAAACCTAAGAATATCAGACAAATATTTTCCTCATGAATGTGTCGGCTTTTACTTCGCCTGAGATCGAGAGAGAAAATGGAGAGGTAGAGTGAGATATAGCGGCTGTTCTAGACGAGAGAAGAAGTGATTAATGGCAGGGAAAAGGATGAGAAGCGGCTGATTGAATCGAGTACCAGGAAAGGGAGGAAGAAATGATGCTGATACTGTGAAGAACAAGGAAGATTTGATGGTTCTGGTTAGGGTTCTGAGTCATATATGGTTGAAAGACAAACAGGGAACAAAGGGTTTGAACGGATTTGGTATATGGCAGTGGTATGGTTTGAATTTGGGGATTAGAGTTGGGGTTTCTCGGATTTTGTGGCTGCTCTCGATTTAAGAGGATGAGGAAGAAATTGAGGGAGATTGTGTCATTTGTGTTCTTGAGCTGAGAAAGGAATGAATGGGTTTTCATGGGTTTTAGAAGTGAGAAGAAATTTCAGTTCTAGGTCGGATTCAATGAAATTGGCAGAGATGTGGGTGTTGCTGGTAGGTGCTGCTGTTATGGATTTTGAGAGGCCTGAGATGCAGCTGTGAGTGTGATGCTGCTCAGGGGAATGCAATGGAGATGATATAGAAAGTAATGGATGTCTGGTACTGATATTGAAGCTACAGGGAGCTGCACTATGAAGGCATAGTTCGGTGAAGTCCATTGCGATGGGTTGTGCGAGGAATTGCGAGCAAGAGGCTGTACACAATGGAACTAGTGGTGTTATTGTTTTGAGCTTGATGCTCATGGTGGCATTGGGGTGGAATTCTGTGGAGATTGTCATGTGTTGGAGCTAGGTTCTTGTGCTAAGCACCTAAAGGAAAAGCAGGAAGAGAAGCTAATGCGGTTCAAAGGTGCAGGATGAGCTGGAGCAGTGGCTTGAGAGATTGAGCCAAGAAAGTGCCAATGAGTTGGAAGGTTACAGGGCAGGGCAGGTTATGCATTGAGATTCAAGGGAGAGTCTGCTAGGCTGAGAGAAATGGAGGAATGGCCTATGGGTTGATGATTGGAGCTGTACAAATGAACGGGTGGTTTGACCGAGATGGAGTTGCGGTTGTGAAAGTGTGACTCGGGGGTGATATGTGGTTGTGCGATTCTTAGGTTGCAAAGCATTTGGATTCTGATTGGCTATATTGCGAGAGATGCTTGCGGGGATAGATGTATGTTTAGGTGCGAGGTGTTGGTGCTTTGAGTTGGTGGCGAGTTAGAGCGAGTACTTACAGTGAAAGTCGGAGTTGCAGTTGTGTAAGTCAGGGCAATGGTGGAATTGAGATTGATGTTGCTTCCGCTGTGGTGGAGTTGGTGGCGATATCAAGTTGCAGGTCTGGACTGGATTATGGAGCTAATGGGTAATTGAGATGTTTGTGATGATGACCGAGTGTAGCTGCCAGTTCACAAGGCAAGAGAGCTCGGTCGGTGGTGGTCACTGTGAAGCATGAGAAATACGGGTGGTGCCTCGGGTGATGGTGAAGTTACGGGGAAGAATCGATGAGAGTAGCTCGGTTGCGGTCCGAGCCTTGGGTTGAATGTCGGATGGTGCGGCTTTGGTGCACTCAAAGAAAGGAGAAGCATTGCGGGTGGTGCAACCGGGTGTGAAATGCAACATACGAGCCAAGATGGCTGCGAAGTTATGCCACCCAAGATGGCTAGTTGAGGAGTCAGTAAAGCACAAAGATAGTGCAGCAGATATGGCCAGTGCAATAGCCTGGGTTGAAGTGAATCAGACTGAGTCAGACTTGACTCGTCTGATTAGCTGCCTCACTCAGCTGATTCAGTTCTGACTCTGACCTGACTCACCCTAACTCACCCTGACCTAGTTGACCCGCCGATCCGACCCGTTGACCGGATCCGACCCGTTGACCGGTGACCGGGCGGACTTTGCCGGTCACCTGAACCGATTTCCGGCGACTTTTCCGGCCGTTTTCCGGCCACAATACCAGTTTTCCGGCGGCAACTTTTGGGTCATATTTTCTACATGGGTTTCTCTTTCTTTTGGGCTTGGTGGATTCTCATCTAATGGACTTTGAAGACTAGACCTAATTTTAGAAGTTGGAGAAAAGCTATAAAGGGAAGGTCTTCTACAACTTATAGGGATCATCTTATTCTTGGAATTTTGGAGAGCCGTTTTGTTTACGCTTCTAGGGTTTGGTTTTGTTCTTCTTCTTCCTTATTTTATTATTGAATATTGATTATGATGAACTCCATAGCTATGAGTAGCTAAACATCTTATTGGTTATGGGATAAAAGTTGATTTCTCAACATGCTTTTGATTCAATGAATTAGTTTTGTCTCAGTAATTATTGTTTGTGATTCACAATTAATATTGTTATAAGACTTGAAAACTTGTTAGGTTGAGTCCGGAATCAATCCGATTTGTGTTCATCTCTAGAGCTATATTAGGGTTTTCAATACGAAAAAAGTTGTTTATCCACGATTCTAAGTAGCATAATTGTGGGTAGTGCTTGTAGTGATATATCCTACTAGTCACAAGTGAATCATAACTTTTGTTAAAACGTTTAGTGCTTTTACACATTCGTTTGCATTGATGAGTCTTATTCCATAAAACTTAATGCTTTTAGGGAGTTAAACTTAATTGTGCTTTTACACTTTAGGTTGCTTTCTACGAAGAATTCACATATACATCTTTTAATGTGGTTGTGATGAAAACAGGGAATTAACGGGTTATACTTGCGATCAAGATATCCTAGGACTTTTAATAAATACGAGATTAAAATATCAATTATAATCGTTGATGAAAATACATGTTTGTGAATGATACTATCCCGTGACCAATATCTTCTCCTTATTGATAATTCGAATTACTTACTTTGCTTTTAATTACTTTTATTTGCTTAAATACAACAAACATACCCTGGGTTACTTTAGAAACTGAAATTTTATAACAACGAAAGCCTCTCTGTGGATACGAACTCTTTCTTATCGCTCACTATATTTATATCTAGTTGATTGAGAAAGTGAAATTATATTTGTGGATTGACAACCGACCA
>JAJJWW010017184.1:0-16747 GCA_023531295.1 Papaver armeniacum
TAATCTCGCAGTTCTCCACAGATCTGCTAGATCTTCACACCTTTCTTTTGTTACGGCTATAAACCGTCCATTGTGTCATTTTATATTCACTCGTTTCACTGACACGCTTACTTCTCTGTTCGTTTATTAATCTCGCGAGGTATTGATGTCGCGATATTCTGATCCTACAGGTAGTAAGAGAGTTAGGCAAGTAATGGTCTATAATATTCTACTACGCTGTAGTTCATGGAAGTTGCCCCTACCACCCTACCATGCCGTCCATAGTAAAGTTTTTGCTGGCCATGTCATCCAGCAAAGAAAGCTTATTATCCAAGTCATATTTTTGTTTCCTCCAAGATGGTTTCATACCTACACTGGTCTTTCCGACACAAAGAAGTATTGCATTCAACTCAGTATGATTGATAAATTCCATAACTATTCAGGACTCCTTTTGCCACAACTTTCCCATGGAACTCGCTGGAAGCTACATAGTAACATTCCTTTCCCTCAACCAAACCATCTATCTTTGGCCTAGCCCGCACATGAATGTCTTTTCCCGTGGCTGTGGAATATTTGTTAAAACAACGCAATACGTACAGAATTAAGACCCCAAAGAATGTGAGGAACAATAAAAATTACCTGGTTATTGAAATCTCTTAGCATATTTGTTGCCTCCAATATGTATGTCATGCTCTCGGTGTGATCATGGAAGAAATAAGAGAGCATTGTGTATAGACGTAAAAAAATCTATGCTAGAATTGGATCATATGAAAAATGTTACGTATTGTCCACTTTGAATACATCCCATAAGACCTAGTAGAATCTTTGTTAAATTAGTATTCTGACGACTTTAGAATTTTCAAACATAAAATATGTAGAATCTAGTTTTTATGGGCTATGGCAATAACAATTGTACGAATAGGATTCCATCAGTGCATCCAATTCAATCCACGAATGAAGAAGAAGAGGCAGTGGTCGAATACAAAGAGGATTAGCCAAGAAAAAAAGAACTGTAAAGGGTTTAACTTAGGTTAGGAATGTTATTTTCTTTCGATCTCTCTTATAGACTTGTAGCCGGGAACAACTGATGTTAATAAGGAAAAACGTTCCATGTTGTTAGTGTTAGCATAGGAAATCATAATATAAACTGAAGTTTCACAAAATCGAAACTTAGGGGCATACGATGCACGAAAATATCCCTCGCCCAACTCTCGATCCAAGGCCGCGGGATAGCGAAATCGATGGTCGGATATATCGGATAGACAAACACCACTTCTTTTTATAATATATCTACTAGGTATCACGCCGAAGCTGTGACCGGCTTGTACTCCAACCTCTCGTCGATTTACGATTTATAAATTCTCTCGGTGAGAAAATTTAAAGGAAGATGTAGTGCGCACATTTGAATTAGTGTGTTAGTTATTACTCTTGTCTATGATAGTTGAGCATATTTACTTAGTGTGGAGCATATTTAATTAGTCGGTCCCAATATTTAGTTGGTCATGTCATTTAGTTGGACAATATTAAAGGCGGTGGAGAAAATTTAAAGACGTGTGTAGTGCCCAAATATTTAGTTGGTCGTATCATATTATAGTGCATTAGTTAGTCGGGTCACAATAGCGTTTTAATTACTTGGACCCTAGTAGCCGGATAGGGGGCCGGAACCTACGGTCCAAGATATGAAGAAAGGTTATCAATGAACAATAAACAAAATCAAAATCGTATTTAGTTAGTCGGGAGCATATTTAGTTAGTCGCGTCATGAAGAACGCACCCAATATTTAGTTTAGTAGTGTGTCATATTAGTAGTGTGTGAGTTAGTCGGGTCACGATGGCGTGTTTAATTGGTTGGATCAAAGTAGTAGGAGGAGGCCCCTATTTAACATTTGAGTAGAGAATTAATGTTATGATATCCACAATAGCAAAAGAAATCGTAGATTGTATATTAATATTGATTTTAATACCAAAATAATAATGGACTTGTATAGTAATTGAAAATTCTAAGAACTTGATATATTAAAGCTGCTCTCTCAAACCTTTTTCAAAAAAAAAAAATATAGCAATTTTTAAGAATAGCTATTAAGTTATTAATAATTGTGGTTGTTCAAGGCTTTATTTATCGTACTTGCATCAGAGATTTGTAAAGTTGTTGGTGCAATTATAATTCCTTAAATTTTTGTAAACAACTTTGAGCGATTATCATCAATGCGATCACATCATCCAAGACTTTATCTCCATACGTATGTTTTTACGTGGTTTGTAAGCTTCTTGGATTTCAACCATACGAGGCTTCATATCCACCTGTAATGGTTGCTGCGTCACTTGAAGTCTCGTCATCGAATGGACATCGGGGTTGGGTTGTTTTCTTGTAGATGATCACAGTTTTTGTGGGTTGAAAAAAAAGTAAGAATTAAGTGTTGATCACATTTGGTTTTCATTGTTGTTAGAAAAATAATAATACCTTCATTGTTTTTTGGTGGCATCTATTTCCATAATTTTTTTGCTTCAAAAGACATGATTCCCCATGTGAGTTTTGCCACTTCTAGCGAAAGACACATGTATGGCCTTTAATGCAGCGTTACTTTTTTTACGAATTCTTTTTGTGTCGCTGCGGTTAGGGTTAATTGTTGTTATGTAACATGTTGTTCATTAGTATAAATATTAATTTTTTTTAGACATTACCTTATTCTCTGTTGACATTTTTTGAATGTTTTTACATTCAATCCGAGTTAGTTGCTCGTGTTGTCAGTGTACCAATATCTCGACTTTGCTGTGTTGTCTTTCACTTGGAGTCTTATTAGCAATCTGGTAGATCACGTATATTAATAGGCTTTTTATTTAAAAATAAGCGTAAATTTGTTTTACGAATAAATTAAAACGTTACCTTGCTGTTGGAGATGAAATTTGTTCGTTGCTGAACAGCTTAAATCATTAGTTGTTTGGTATCTTTCATTGCATGTTGGGCAAGCATAGTAAAACCATTCTTGTCTTCTTTTAAGGCATACGATTATTTGCACTCATCTTTATTGAGTAATGTTTGTTAGTTAATAATCGATAAGCGTTAAAAAGTCTCAAATCTCAAACTACGGTTAATTAGTATGAGATACGGAATGATAGAGATCATATGCATGTATAAAATATTATTTGAGATTGTGCTTACCCTATTTTTGCCGTCTGGTCTTGTTTTTCGAGATAAGTCGATGCTCCGGCTATGCTCATTCTATTCCTCTTTATAGCGTATACGCCATCTCTTGCTTGTAAGTGCGTGTAGATATTGATGTGTAGAATGTATATGCAACTTTGTATGCTTTATATAGATCCATAGAAACTTGGATGTCAAGTTAAGTGTGCGAATTCTAGGAAGCCGGTTTGTTATAGGAATACGATGGTAGAGTTTCAGAATGTTGAAGTTTTGGTTTAGAGAACTTTCATATGTATGGAAACTTCTAGCGTTTTTTTTTTTGTATTTCCTATACTAATCAATTCGTTTTCTAGTGGAAATTTCTAGTGTTTTAAGTTTTGAAATCGATTTCCTATTAGGTCTTCGTTAATGGGCAAAAGAAGCCCCAAAACCCAAAGGGTATACTCTGCAAATCTCTGTTTATCACATAATATTTTAGGTCAGAGAAGCCATCACATTATTACTTACTTGGCATGTAATGAAGTACAACTAATAAAATTGCAAATAATGTCAAGAAAAAGGAGCCATTCTTTTGAGATCGGCCATGGAACATATCCCGTTCCCTAGTTGATCTTATGCATGCTTCGGGTTCTATATGATACCGGGCCTGTCCTGATTCTCCCATTCAGTGTACCATCATAGTGGTGATCTTTGGATACGTAGTGGTTTGTCGAATACATGATTGAATTTGTGTCTTGTTTTTTGAGTTGTCCACGATACCTTCGAAATCGGTTTGGTATCCATTTTTTTGTAGTATACTTTGGGAATGTTTTGTTGCCATTGCTATCGGTATTCTTGTTTGCTTTAGGTCTCTTTGGGAAGCTGTGATCTTATTATGACGGTGTCGGTGGTGGTCGGTGTCGCGTTGCGACACATGAGTTTTCATCAAAGTCAGCTGATAAATAATAGTGCTCTTTATGCCATTGCTACTACTTTCCCCTTGTTTGCATTGTTGAAGTTTTCGTTTGTCATTGTTACTGTCATGAATAACACATAAATACTTAGCTAAAATTAAATTTACGTATGTGAGAAAATAGATTTATGGATATCAGTCCATGCTTGATAATGTAATTATATTGAAGTTTCAAATATATTTTCAATTAATGGAAAAAGAAAGCTAATCGAAAAATTTCACAACCTCAAACTTGTAAACTTTTAAGGTTTTTAAGGACACACTCGTCCTTCCATTTGAAATTAGGTCTACACATTGATGTTTTATTAATTTCGATATGAATTTGTACCTTATGGCAGCGCAAAAGTTTTTCAAAATATATAATCTTCAACACTATTAGAACGATATCAAGTGCGATCGAGAATCACGTACATACACATCGGGATTCATTTAAATCAAAGAATAAAAGAATTAACGAGAAGAGATTAATCATAATGATTTAGTAACCTCTCATCATTCACTAATAGGCAATTTGATGCTAAAGGTTTACAGTGGTAGAGTTCGGGTTATTGTAGGGTGGCCCGATGGCCGATATTAGGTGGTGTTGGGCGTACAAAATTTAAGAGGTCAAGAGGTGGTGGTGTGTATAATAACGAGGTGCGAGAAGTCAGCGAGAAGTATGCAGTGTATACGACAAAATCAATAACCAAACCCAAAGCTGATTCGGGAATTCATCAAACACTTAAACCATGCGATTTTAAAATTTGTGGCTTCAGAACAAATAAACTTCATTGATTCAATATCATATCTTGCATGTATCCATTACGAACGACATAAATTTCCACCAAATATAGGTTTTTAAACACCAAACATTTTTTTAATATAAACTAATTAATATAAGTAATTTAGAAGAATCGGGATTGAAATCAAATCATCATAAAGTTTTATCTACCATATGCATACTAATGAGTATTAAATCACGAAAACCAAATTAGTCTCTGTTGAAAGACAATTAGCAAAACCTAATCATCTTCGGTCATCTGAAAATATGAGAAATATCCAATTTTGTCGGAATTTGCTGCTATGTAAAAGTAAGTTGCACAAACACTATTGTATTGATAAAAACAAGAAGGAAAAGTTCGTGATTGGTGTACCTTGTTGGTAATGTTTGATAAGCGAATTAGACCGGAGAAAGAGGTACATTACACAAAAATTATTTAGAAAACGGTAGGGAAAAGGTTGATTTTCTTTTTGGGTTTCTTATGTTTTTTTGTACCTTTTGATCGGCGTTACCATCAATTAATATACATTGTTACGCATGGTTGATGCGTGTCGATGTTCTTCCTTCGGAAGTGCCTACACTTGTGCTTGTTTTATATCTTGGATTTGTTTATAGGAAAGCAATTTACTTTAAGATAGTAAAGGAGGTTGTGTACTAACACAGTGGTCGATTCGTGTTTTGTTTTCGACTTACATGAACACGTACTTGGTTTACTTTATTTTGTGAGTGCAATTTGTTAGCGCTAATCCGTACACAAATGTACAATGTGCAATTTTGTTCCTTGATATTTATCGCCGCACTGTAATCGTCCTAAAATAACTCAATTTTGTATTGGGTTTCATATATTCAGTGTAGTTATTATTTTATTTTATTTTGATAAATCAAACTGTTTGTTTACGAATTACTTACAATATACAGCTAGAAAGGAAATCATTGTCTTTTATTAACTTTAGTTTTGTTTAAGAAATGAATCCTTTTTTGTATTATTAAATTTTTATTTTTTCATCAATTTCTTAAGCAACTCCTAGAAGCTAGGTATGATTCTTTCAGTTGGAGCATTGGTGTTTGTATGTATGCGATGAAGCGGTGTATGGGTTGAATAGTTTAGGCCAAGTGGCATCGATTGCATGTTAAGGGACATCAACGGTTTGGTTGCTAAAGAACTGTATATATAGAGGAGATACAGAAGCCCCTGGTAGATTTTGGATGCTAGTTTTGTTCGTTGCTTATGTTCTCGAATAAAAAAAAAAAAAATTATAGGACACTGTAAGATGATCAAATATGTGTTGCAATTGAATCAAGCTATTGGTAATATAATGTAATAATCGATAGACGTAAAATTTAAATATATTTTTGATCCTCTTTTCATGATCTTTCTTTAAGCTATTGGAAATTGTATTCGATGAATGACGCTCTTCAATCCTCGCATGTTTACTATTACAACTCGGAATGTGAATCTTGGTATCGATATCTTCCTTTTAGATTGATCTTCACTAAGAATCTCGAATCTTCAATTAGTTTTTTCGTTAATCTTGTGATTAGAAGAGGTTGGGTAGGATGAATTTCCTTGTGTATTCTTCATTTACAACCATCACCATTCCCACCTTGAGTCGACAACATGATCGGGTACGTTGTGTAACTCTAAGCTCGTTTAAAAATTCTAAATGGTAATCGGAATGGCCTTCGACAACTCATCACTCTGCTTAGGTATGCATGTTCTTGGTATTATTTGTTGGTTGCCATAAAGATGGGTTACTTTAGGACGAGGTATTAACTGTTGTATTTTTTCTTATATATAGACATAGGTCATTGGAATGTATATTTCTCTTAATAGAATTCTAGATTTTGTAGAATTTGTGTTTATTTTTGGAAAACACTCTATAATGTGTATCCTAGTGGGACAATTACTCATTGTCCTATAATAACTCATTTTTGTTTAGGAAACTGAATTTTGTTAGTTTTTGTTTAGGAAACTGAATTTTGTTAGTTTTTTACCTTGGTAATTGTTCATGTATGTGGAGCAGTACACCGATTAATTTTGGGTTATGTTTGTAGTTTGTATTTCGATTTTGTTGTTTGACCTTATACGTTCTTTGGGTTCATATGATGATTGAGCCTCTTCCCTGCACCATTCTCTCCTTTTTCGTGTATCATATACTTGGTAACAATATATTATTTAGAATGAATCTGCTAGTCTTCATTATACTTACGAAATATTCATATGCAATTAATGTATACCCAAGTAACAAAATTCGAGAATGAGTTTTGAATTTGATTTGTCCATATAAAGTTAAAAAAATTTAACATGAAGGATGTTGTGATCTCAAAATAAATTTCTCTACTTTTCTTTAACTAGCAAGTAGTATAATGTAAGTAGGATCGTCCCAAGGGAGTATGAAGTTCAAGTTGTTATGCAAATTCTCTTAGCAAAGATGATTTTGTTGTAGAAATCTTGAAAATTGTAAAATGTATTCAAATATGAGATGTAATTGATTAAAGGTTCATTCTAGACCACGGAATACAAACCAAATTGATAGATAGCTATGTTCTTCACATTATCATGTTACTAACAACCTAGAATAATTAGTACGCTCAGCTATTCCGTTGTATCTCTAGCTCACCGGATCACGGGCGCTCGACTACCCAGTTCCCTACTTGCCAAGTTTCCTGGGAGTACGCTTACTAGGTTTGACTTAAACAAGTGCTCTAAGTTAAATGAGATAAAGGTTGCTCCTAGTGATGAACTCAAAAGCATGAATCACCTACTAGTGTTGATTTCTACATATGGGTATAACAAAGTCCCATCATCAATACCCACACACATATTACTACTTGTGTTTATCTTCTCTAGACAATTACGGGTGAAGAAAATCTAAACTAGCAAATAGATTAAGAATTAATGATTCAATTTCGAACTTAAACCCTTAACAAATAATCCATAGACAATATTAGCATAGTGAAATCAATCAATAACATTAATGAATGCAAGAGAACAAGTTTTTCATATCAAATATAGATTCATATTTGGGCTTCGAAATGTACTTAATCAAAGAGAGTTTTAGTTACTCATAATATTGAGTTCATAAATCAAATAATAATGGAAATAAAGTAAAGAAGATGAAAATATTAAATGAAAGCAAACCCTAGCTCACGTCTCTGCAAAACTCAAGAAAAATACGTGATACTCAAGTTGTAGAAGTTTCCTTTTTGTAGCCCTTTTCTCCTTCAAAACTAGGTCAAATCCATTTGTAGTCCAACCCGATATATCCACCAAGCCCAATATCACCAAACACACAAGAGGAAACCCATATAGTAAATACGCCCCAGAAACGTGTCGCTAGGCCGGGTGCCTTTGGTAGGAATGTGGTAGGAATCGGCGTCAGAAAAGAAAGCATCTCAGGCCACCTTTGTCATGAGACTTTATCACCGGCCGGTTTTACACTTCCAGTAGCTCAACTTTGCTTCTCTGCGGTTCAAACATTCACAAAAACCAACTAGCAATTTCTTATCTTGCAGCGCTTTTAAAGCGTGACCCATAGCTCATATGTCCGGCGGCCAACTCTTGTATCCGACTCATACCCCCTCGCGATTCAGCTGAAATATTGCGATTCATGCTTCAAGTTACGAAATCGACTCACAAGACTATGCTCAAGCTCACCATTCTAGCTCACCATGGCGTTTGTTTTGCGGCTTCAAAAAAATTCATTCCCCTGCAGTTCCAGCCAAGATGGCTATTCTAAACTCCACTCCAGCTGCACTTTATCTTGTCATGTTCAGGCAACAACCAACATCTCAATCAACAGCCCTACGGCTCAATCCATGACCCCTACAACTGCATTAAGCCTCAAGCCATAACATATGCTCAGAGCACACGCAGCAATCACAAACAACGCCGGTTCTCAGTTTCTTGATTTTAGCCTGCCATCTCCACTGATCTGCAGCTGCACACTCAATTCCCTGTAACTTCATGGCTGCAATGCCATGCCGCGGCTCTAATCCTGCAATTACAGTACCTTAATACCATCGCCCACGGCATTTACGACAAACACACACGACATTACCAGCTGATGTTTCTATCTGTTGCAGCTCAATACCACCAGGTTCATTTCTGCATCATTCAACCAAAAACCCTGTAAAACAGTCCAGAATTCCAGACTCGACTGCAAAACCGCCAAGACATAGCCATAACCTTGAACAACTTCAACTCTTTATAACCACCACCACTGCTTTGCCAAAAGCACAGACATACATATAATTTACGGCTTCAATGCATCTCTTCTTGCATCTCTTGATTTCTTGACAGCACTGGCCCCATACGCCTAGTATAGTTACTAATGGCCCAAAACATCATCTACTACCCTTTATCTCAGTGCCAGCCATTTCAAATCCATCAGTACACCTTTGCAATCTCTAGCCATCTTCTCATAACCACCCCTTTTGACTTCCTGCCTCGATTAAGGACCACCTTCGATTGCAGTCATTTCATGTGACTGATTAGTAGACAACAAACCTCACGGAATGAGCATAAATGGAACCCAGTTAAGCTCTGTGTGAGCTGCGGGAATCACCAAAACCACAGTGTGCTCCTCATTCTTGTTACGGTAGAAGCGCTCTCAAAAACCCATTGCTTGCTCATGAACAAACCTCAATTCCCATGACATCTTCACTAAACAGCAACCACCATAACAAAGCTTCGATTCTCGGTTTCTTATTCAATTCTTAGCCCGCCACTTTGACCATATACGAACCTTGGTTAGCCATCAAGGGGATAGTTCCGTCCTTGTTTATGGCCCCACATTCTCGTAACTTTGAAATAGCTAAACCCCTTCAGCCCAGTAGCAACAACTCACTCCCCTTGTTATGAAACTCCTTTGCCATAATCGACAATCCTTATACGCGAGATATGAGCGTTGAACCTGGTAACCCTATTGTGAGATGGAGCTGTAGGCTGGTCGTGGCTGAACTTGAAGTCTTGAATTCGTTGGGCGTTTCTGAAGCATATTGTGTACTGACACAGTCAAACCAAAGACATGGCTTCTTTGTTGATATCTAATCATTCCATCTCCTTCCTACTTGAATTCATACAAAACCCATTCATTCAAATCATATCTGAGAACTCGGAAACACTTCAATCCTCATCTACGCTTGAGCTGGAATACAACACCAAAGCGGACCACTTTCTTCTGTTTTCTTGTCTTCTCGGCTTGGATATGCCTCTCAACCTTAGCGGCTTTCGGGCCCAACTCTTAATTCGTTCTGAGAACTCGGCTTTGTGGCCATTCTCCTCCATCGATCAATGGCAGAAACTCAAGCCTCTAAGCTTCCTTCGTTTTCTCGATTGGTTGTCACTATCAATGGCGTGACAACCTCAAATTCTACCATGATTATTTTTGAGATCTCTGAACCATCATCTCCTACAATCCCTCTCTCGAATTTCACGATGCCAGTGTCTCAGCTCGAGAAGATGTTCTAATGATAAGAGCGAGAGAAAATGAAAGTTGTCGAGAAACAACTTGACCTTGCTCCAGTCTGTCAGTACATATTTGGATATCTACACCCATTAAAACCATACGGGCCACCAACTAGAGGTAGCAGCCCCTTATCCTTGGCTTGGCTTGTCTCGCTCCGCTTTGTCTTGATTGCACATGAGATTTGACGCTTTTGCTCTTTTTTCGAATTCTTCCTGTGACTCGTCTCTTACTTCTTTGATTCTTCTCTCTTCAATGTCTCTTAAGTCACTAAAGTAGTCGTGCTTTTGAACAGGATAGTTTGCATCACTAAAAGCCGACATACTTTTAGAGACAGAGATGAAGAAATAAAAGCAAATAATGAGAAATAATTTCGCCTCCAATCCATGATTTGCACATGAGATGAGACTTTTTGCCATTTTTCTTCTTTGTTTCAAATGACTCAAAGTACCTAAATACTCAAAAACAAACATAAGATACATAATTTACAAGAAAACTTAGCAGAGAAAGCATAAACAATAGATAAATATTAAGTTGTTTTAGACACCTATCAGTAGCCCTTACGTGCTTATCACTTTGCATCTTAAGAGTTTCTTGACCTAAGTGAAGACTTTTGTTGGAAACCTAACAAATTCGAACCATAGTATTTATTATCTCAAAGCATTTTGTCAAGTTTAGGTGCTTCAAAACTATAATTCGTGATTTCTAGTCTACTTGTAGATATTTCGGATTAGGATAGAATGTGCGGTTGAGCTTTAGACTTCACGGCGTTCATCGATTGAAGACGAAGATCTACTAAGGGGATCTTGGAGGAACTTGAAAAAAGCGAGGGTACAACAACCACACCCAATATTTTGTTTAACAATATGTATAGACAAACTCAATATAATTTCAAAGAGAATCAAGTAGACAGTCATACTCAATCAATGAAAATATATCAGAGTTAGTATCTACTGTTTCACAACAAATGACAAAATCAAGCAGGATGAAATCAGAGCTGATTATTATGTGAAACAACTCAGGCATGGTACCAAAGGCCAATGTTCAAGCATCAATCAATATAATCAACAACCAAAGGTTGGATTCTCTAATTGATTGAACTACGCGCAACTGTGATATTTCTATTATATAAAAAGAAAATATAATGCGGAAAACAAATAACAGAGACACAGAAATTTTGTTATGAAAGCGCAAATGCGAGAAAAACCTAGGGACCTAGTCCAGATTTGAACACCACACTATATTAAGCCGCTACGAAACTAGCCTACTCCAAGTTAACTTCGGACTGGAGTAGTTGAGCCCTAACCAATCTCCAAGTGTCCAGGTACCGTTTCCCTCCTTCGTCTACGAATCTAGCCCGGGACTCTACGCATGATTCCCTTAGTTGATCTCACCCACAACTAAGAGTTGCTCTGACCCAAAGTCAAAGACTTGATAAACAAATCTGTCTCACACAGGGAAAAATCTATTATATAGATAAATGCTGTCTCCAGAGATAAACCTATGAGTTTTGTTAGTCTTTGATAAATCAAGGTGAAACGGGAACCAGGCGATATCTGGGCTTATATTCCCGAAGAACAACCTAGAAATATCAATCACCTCACAATAATCTTAATCGTATGGTATCGAAACAAGATTGTGGAATCATGATAAGAGATGAAGATAACATGAATACTTTTTTATCTTGCGTGGAGAATAAATCTAAGGCCAATCTTAAAGAAGATAGTACTCAACCACGATAGAGAATCTGCAAGATCAGATCATGACTATAGAGAAAATAGTTGGGTCTGGCTTCCAAAATCCCAATAGAAGTCTTCAAGTCGTTAGCCTACAAGGTTTCGTGAAAAACCTAAGGTTAAAGGAGAATCGCTCTAGTAGCAGCTAGTATCACACATGAGGTGTGGAGTTAGGTTTTCCCAGGTTGCTAGAGTTCTCCTTTATATAGTCTTCAAATCCGGGTTTGCAATCAATGTTACCTTAGTAACAAAGCATTCAATATTCACCGTTAGATGAAAGCTTGATTAGACTCAAGCTAATATCTTTCAATAGTTAGATTGAACTTAGTTTTATTACACACAAATGAAATGTACCTTGATTAGGCTTGAGTAACCATGCCTAAACGTGTACACCTTGTTGTCTCAACAATAGTTAGCAGAAGTTAGCCATGAACACTTTCATATCAACTTCATTCATTTAACCATAACTAGTTCAAATGACTCAAATGAAACTAGTTACAGAGTTGTTCAATTGTTTATATTCTCATTGATGTATACAAGATGCCATTGAAGCAAAACCGATTTTTGATTCACATGAATCAAGTCATGAACATTATAGGCACGTTTTGCAAAATATTTGCATTCCTTATTTATATAAATGTATTAGTTCATAAACAAACCGATTTTAGAACATCAACTACTTAGGTATGCGTACCTAAGTAGCCGGACCAAGTTTGTGTTTTGCCAGTACGCGAATTGGTACGCGTAACATCCAAACTCAGCAGAAATTCCCGGACCTGAACCTTACGCCAGTACGCGTACCGGATTTGCATACCAGGTTAGGACTTTCTCAAAATCAAGTACGCATACGGGTATGCATACCATGATTCCCAGGACATGGATTACATATATCTGGCTTACGCATACTATGATTAAATCCAATTAATCTAAATTCTCATTTAAATCATTGAAACATTCTCGGAAGACGGAAATAGTTGTCTCACACAAACTATTAGCTTCAAAGCAATTTTTCAAGTGGTTGAATGATATCAATCTGAAACATTAGAGTCTACATCAAATGTTTGTCTCACACAAATCATGTAGATGTTGCAGGGCGATTTTCACATGATCATCATTTGAATTTCGTCAAGAATATAAGATGAACTTGGTTAAAGCGAAAGCTTACTGACACATATTTCGAGAAAATATGTAAAGCGGGATTAAACTTCATTTCGAAATATCAAATGTGCATAAATGAAGTCTATATAGTTATACAACTTTTGTCTCGAATAGGAGATAGAGTAGATAGACTTTTGAGTGATAGATGAGTTCAAGTCTCAACATGCCTTTTGTTGATGAAGTTTTAGAAACTCCCCTTAGTAGTTCTTCGTCTTCAATCGATGAGGCGTGAAGTCTAATGCTCAACTACACTTTCTATCATGTCAAGGCCTTATCTATAATTAGACTAGAAATCAAGACTTATAGTTTTGGTAACTAAACTCGACAACAAGCTTGAGATAGCAACGCTTGTGAGTTCGGCCAAAGCAGTGCTCTAACAATACTCCCCTTTGGCAATTTTAGTGACAAACTATTAATACCTATGGAATACAAAAAGATAGACTTTGTATCTCTCAGTCTAAATGCTTGATTTCCTTAGTTCTTCAACATTACTCAGGAAATCCTCGTCACTTCCGTACACCAATGATTTTGGGCGTGTTCGGCCTTTCAGTAATCAATGTTGTTGAAGATCAAAGTAGCCATAACAATGAAAGCAGTTGCTCGTCATTATTTATACGATGTCATAGTATTGTTACCCTGGCATCAAAGTTCAGTTGTACATCAGCCTTAATACTATGGTGATATGTATCACTCCTTAGTCAATACTTTATCTCATGAAAACTCCCCCTTCGTAAAGATGCTTACATGGTGGAATCCTAATGAAATTTTCATAGAGATACTTCATGACCAAAAGAGAACAACATATCAACTTGTTTAGATGCCATCATATAGTCGAAACTAAATGCGTTCATCAAGGAGTTTATAAAGTACAAGATAACCCTACAATATTCCATGATCGCACACCCCACAAAGATTTGGCAATTAAACACAAGTTCAAATAAGAACTCTCCCCCATAAAAATGTCATTCCGAATGAACAACAAGAGAGACCTTACTTTCACAAGAAAGAAGGTGAAAAAGCGGGGTCTAACAACCACACCCCAATATTTCGCTTAGCAATGCCTTTGACTAACTCAATATAATTTTGAAGAACCAACTAATAAAGCGAGCTCAATCAAGAAATATATCAAAGAGTTATATCTGTTTCACAATCATAATCCAGCAAATCAAGCGGATAGAAATCAAGTAGGCACGGTTATTATGTGAAATAGCAAACGATACCAGACCAATGTTCAGAAGTGTCGATCAATTTATATCAACAAAGGGATTTGGATTATCTAATTGATTGAACTACGCACAACTTGTGATATTTTAATTATATAAACAAATAATGCGGAAAAGAAATAACGGGCACGGGGAATTTTGTTATGAGAAGCATAAATGCGAGAAAAACCCGGGACCTAGTCGATTTGAACACCATATTGTATTAAGCATTACGGACACTAGACTAAGTTAGCAGTGGAATGTAGTTGAGCCTAACCAATCTCCTGTGATCAAGGTGAAAAGGCGAGGGTACCCAAATATACCACAATCTTAAACTTTTACACCTATAAGTACTCTTGCAGAAAGTGATTGTCTGTAAGATGAGTCCAGAAAATACAACGAATCTGTATTCACACTTTGTGTGATCGTACTATGGATACGAGATCGAGATAATACAACAATCAAAGTGTGATTACTTGATAATAGGATAGGACTTAACCAAACTTTATATGATCACTATCAAGTAAACCGGAGTTAATGTTTGAGTAATTTAATTTAAATTATAATAACAACAATTATAAATGCGGAAAGGAAAATTAAATGACACAGCAATATTTTGTTAACGAGGAAACCGCAAATGCGAGAAAAACTCGGGACCTAGTCGGAATTGAATATTCTCGGAATTAAGCCGTTATACAAAAATCAAACCAACTTCATATAGTTGAGACCAAACAACTAAATATATAGTTCACCTAGTTTCTTCAGTATCCTGCGCTTAGAGCATTCAATAAGTGCACGCATTGGAACAATTCCTTTGGTTCGTATTTGATGCGTGTCGTAACCACAACAAATTAGTGAATATTTTTCCACTCAATTAACAAGTATGGTGGTAGTTAAGTTCGTTCCCACGAGGAGCAAGAGTTTTTAGTTGTTTAATTGTCACAAAAAGGGTGGTTTGTTTTATAAAGCAAAAGAAAATAAACAAAGCAATTCAAAGATAAAGTTGCAATCAATAAGAGAGACAAGATCAACGAATCCTTCTTCGTTTGCAAAACAATGATTCAAGTTATGTTTTTCATCCACATTATTAGTCACAGATTATCACCAACAGTAGGTAAAGCGACTAGATCGAGTGCTAAACCCCTAAATCCCTTGTATCACTAGGATACGAAGTTCTCGACCTACCGGATTCTATTTACCAAACCACCTAGTATTAGATCACTCAAGATGTAATTTAAATAAACGCATTAAGATTTATGAACTTATTAGGTTGATATTAGTAGTTAGACTCTTAGATCAAGGTCTACTTGCTAACGTTGTTTTCACACACAATTGCTCCACGGAATCCCTCGCAAGGTCTCGTGTTTGCTACTTGTGTAAAGAGTCAAGAAACGATTACTTATCCCTAACTTTCACTAGCTTTAGATCAAATTAACAAATCAATTTAGCGTGCACTCTAAACAATCTATCAATCAACCATGAATGTATAAACATTCCTATTAGTAAAAACAAACGATAATCATGTGAAAAACTTCAAGACGAATTGAAAACAAAACTCAAATCATATGTTAAGAACTAGGAATTCATCCTCAATCAATAATAAAATTAGCTACTCATGTTAAGGAGTTCACACAAAAAATAAAGAAAGAGAAGTGTTGTGTGTGTAGAGGGGTATGAAAGATGTATAGAAAAGTAGAGAACTTCTCTATTTATAGGCTTCAATTTGCTTGCAATCCTCTTAGGAATAGAATCCCTTTCCCTTTGTAGCTTGATAGGTGTAGAATACATCGTATTTACTATATAGAGTTTATGCTTTCTTTGCTATTTTTCGTGTGAATTGTGTACTTTACGCGTGCTTTGGAGTTTATAGGTGCAATGGAGTCTTTGGGAGCAAAAGAAGGAGAAAATGTTCATTGGGAGCGAGAACGGAAATATGAAGCTAACGGCGAGAGCTTGAAGTCAATCCAACTGCGTCTGAGAAAGTTACGAGCGGAACCTATGAATAAGCTTGTCGGATACATGAAACCGACAGGCCATGTTTGAGCTAGTTAGCCCTTAGCAGGAACAGTTTGGGTGCCTAGAGTCATGACTGGGTAACCCCTTATCTATTTCATCTGAGTGGGTTTAGCCACTCCGTTCCTACACCCTAGATCGAAATCAATGTTCGATTTCATTAATCATTATTTGCACTGAAATGAAGTCGAGAGAAAGAAAAGAGAAAGCAACAGCTGCAGTTGTGAAATCGATGGGA
Organism: Papaver armeniacum; assembly: GCA_023531295.1. Taxonomy (NCBI): domain Eukaryota; kingdom Viridiplantae; phylum Streptophyta; class Magnoliopsida; order Ranunculales; family Papaveraceae; genus Papaver; species Papaver armeniacum. Next base: position 16,648 of record JAJJWW010017184.1, read on the forward strand.
GTTATTTGAATCAAAGGATGCAAATCGAGAACGAGATTCGGGGAAGATCGAAATGGAAATCCTTGTTGTTGTTCAACACGAGACTTTATGGGAGGTGATT
>JAJJWW010017185.1:0-128333 GCA_023531295.1 Papaver armeniacum
TTGATGAACTTAGGAAATTAATAGATTATCTTGCTTTCTTGATTCTCTAGGCTTTTGATAATAAAAGAGATTAAATTGTAATTCTAATCATATATTCAAGCAAATGTGTAAGATTGAAGATGCATTCCTTGACCAATATCTTTCCCTATTGATTACTTCCTACAATTTATTTTGTTCTTAATTTACTTTTATTGCTTACTTAAAAAATCAGAAATCCCCCCAATTGGTTACTTTAAGAAATTGATTACATAATAACTACAATTGCCTCTCTGTGGAAACGAATTCTTTCTTATCATATACTTTAGGAAAGTGAAATTATTTTTGACGCATACGACATCGATCACTCAGGAAGGAATAAACAATTACATATATCACCGTATTGGAGGGAGCAATATACAAAGCCTTTAGAAGAGAAGAAGATATTTTTGGCGTGTTTCTACTAGGTTCTCTCTATGGCTATTTATACATATCAATAGGACTAGACCCATTTCTTAACAAGGATTACTTTTCCTACAAGTATAGAGTTTCCTAACTTAACTCTAAGAGACAAAACTCTTAATTTGTTATCCTTATTACACAAGCAACTGTTTCCTAAACCAATAGATTTCCTAATCTAATCATTCTTTGTTCGACCTACCAATAATTTTCCACCTTGGATCATGCATTCAAGAATGAGACAATCAACAGACAAAATCACCTACATCTTCCAACGTTGATTGAACCATCATTGGCTTCCTATGTATCCTCAATAGGAATCAAACCCGATCGTAGTTCTCTCAAATGACCTTGCTAGAAGGCATCCACCGGGTTCCTAAGAAACCCTATTCCCATAGGGTTTCTTACCAAACATGAAGGATGTGGACCAATTTCGAGGAATGTCGAAACTTGACCCTAGACATAACTTTAGTCAACATATCAGCTGGATATTGTCTTTGGTATCGATCTTCACAAGTAAAATGTCTTCTCCTTCAAGAATTTTTTTTGACAAAGTAAAATCGTACGTCTATATGTTTAGTTCTAGCATGATGCACTTTATTTTTAGCCAAGTAAATTGCACTAAGACTATCACAATGCACATGCAGTTGGCCTTGCACAACTCCTAAATCATCTAGCAAACCCTGCAACCATATGGCCTATTTAAATGCCCACGCTTCACTTTCCATATCCTCTGTGAGAGAACCACAATAGACTGCAAAATTAATATCCAACTAATCGGTGCCCCTGCTACGGTAAATATACCATGTAGTTGAACGTCTCTCGTTCAAATCACTACTAAAAAAGCGGGGGTATAATTGTTAGAGCACTGCTCGGTCGAACTCGCAAGCGTTGCTATCTCAAGCTTGTTGTCAAGTTTAGTTTCCAAAACTATAAGTCTTGCTAGTCTACTTATAGCTAAGTCTCATATTAGGGTAGAAGTGTAGTTGAGCATTAGACTTCACGGCGTTCATCGATTGAAGACGAAGAACTACTAAGGGGAGCTTGTGGAACTTTATCAACAAAAGGTATGTGGAGACTTGAACTCATCTATCACTCAAAAGTCTATCTACTCTATCTCATATTTAAGACAAAAGTCGTATAGCTATATAGACTTCATTTATACACATTTAATATTTTGAGCTGAGTTTAACTCGCATATATCTTTCTCGAAATATGTGTTGGTAAGCTTTCGCTTTAACCAAGCTCATCTTATATTCTTGACGAAAGTCAAAAGATAATCATGTGAAAATCGCCTGGTAACGTCTTACATGATTTGTGTGAGACAGTCATTTGATGTAGACTCGGAATGTTTCGTATTGATCATTCGATCACTTGAAAATTGCTTTGAAACTAATAGTTTGTGTGAGACAGCTATTCCCGTCTTCCAAGAATGTTTCAATGGTTGAAATGAGAGTTTAGAACAATTGTATTTAATCATAGAATGTGTTCTTGCATATATGTAATCCATGTCCTGGAACCATGGTATGCATACCTGTTTTTGAGAAAGTCCGGAAACCTGGTATGCAAACCGGTACGCGTACTGGCGTAAGGTTCAGATCCGGCAATTTCTGCTGAGTTTGGATGGTATGCGTACAAGTTCGCATACTAGATAAACCCAAACTTGGTCCGGCTACTTAGGTACGCATACCTAAGTAGATGATATTCTAAAATCGGTTTGTTCATCAACTAATACATTTATATATTAAGGAATGCAATCTTTTGCAAACCATGGCTATAATGTTCATGACTTGATTCATGTGAATCAAAATCGATTTTGCTTCAATTGTATCTTGTATACTTCTATGAGAATATAAACAACTGAACAACTCTAGAACTAGTTTCATTTGAGTCATTTGAACTATTTATGGTTAAGATGAATGAGGTTGATATGAAAGTGTTCGTATGGCTAACTTCGGTTAACTATTGTTGAGCCAACAAGGTGTACATGTTTAGGTACGGTTACTGATGAGTGCCAAATAGTGCATATTTATACACCTTTTTATTGGCATTTTACTCATCTTTTGTGCTCAAGAATCAGATATTATCCCAGATTCTGTGTTTTCTTTGTTTTCAAGAATAAATATTTGTATTAATTAATTTTGTATTTTTAGGTACTAAATAAAGTCAGGAGAAACTGAGGAGCCAAAAGAGCGAAGAATCGGAGGCAAGTATCTATGGAGCAGAGAGCCAAAGCCCGCGCGCGCAACAGTTGCAACCCAACAAGTAGCGACTCATCTACAAGAAATGGGCTTGAGCTAGACCCGGATCCGAGCCCGATTATCCTGAGCCGTTGAGATCGCATCTAGTTACATCCTACGGTCGCTCCCTCATGCGCATCGAAGTTTGCTGCTTCCGCTCAACATCGAATCACTCCAATACCGCTTACCTTTCTCAGCCGTTGAGATTTCTCCAGCTAGATCCAACGCTCGGTGCAGCGTTCTCATCTTCCCCTGATGCACCTGCGCCACAACAAAACCTCCATACCCTATACCCCCTCGAGAAACCCTACTCTTCTTCTCTTTCTTCTCTTCTCCTCACCGTCACTCTCGGAAGCAGAGCTCGCTCTTCCGACACCACAACCACCTTCGCCATCACCACCTCACCAACAACCCCCCGACAAAGCTATCACCACCGCTCTCCGCCACCCTATCTCTCAATTACCTCTCACATAGCTTCTTCTCACTTTAGAAGCTAGGTCAGAGCTAATTAGGGTTAGGGTTTTCTCGAGCAACCCATGCATGGTGTTTTCAGAGGCAAATTGACAGTGGAGAGAACGATACAGAGCATGGGTGAGGGTAGTTTCGATTATCTTTTCAATTAATTTCGATTTTTGAATTATTAGGGTTTGCTGTTTTAGAGTTTGCTTGGCATGTATAAATAGAAGGGGGGGATGATGATTTTAGACACGCCTGGATTAGCCAGGGCAGTCAATAGTTGTATTTTGTGTTCTAGTTTGGTGCTAGGGTTTCAATGAAACCCTAAATCCACTTTGTGATGTTAACTGTGTTGAACTATTCTTGTATGCTTAAAGATTAAAGTAATTTCAATCCTAGCATCTAACATTCTTCTCTCACAATGCATACCAACGCCATGGATGCATTGTAGTTAGGTTATACTTATGTTTAGTATGTCTGCAGCTCATTCCTTAGAGTTATAGGCTAATTCCTTTGATTAGTTATACTTAATTAGATAACTAATACTCCGGGTTAGCACCTTAGCTGTGTATTGAAGTTTTACATGGAGAAACTTCTTAGATAGGTGGTGGGTTTGACACCGCCCTTATCACCACAGGCAAGAATGCCTCAACTCGGTGAGCACACAAGAGGAGTTAGAGGTGAATTTGAATACCTTAGCAACCCCTTGTCACTACCTTTTACCTTAGTTTAGGTTTATTTCACTACAAACTCGCCGTATCGGCACAAAAATATATGTTACAATCTTTTGTTACTTTGTCACTTAGAATTGAGTTGAAGAAGAAGCCTTAGATCACATAAGGGCACCACAAGTCTCTGTGGTTCGACCCGTACGTGCCCAGTGCTACATCACGACACCGTGCACTTGCGGTATAACCCGTAGGCCGTAAATTATACACATCTTTCGGGCCTACCAAGTTTTTGGCGCCGCTGCCGGGGACTTGGCGTGTGCCCTGTCGATTCTTGCTTGCTTTACTGATTTTCACCATTGTAAATATTAGCTTGTATCATTTTAGTATAACTTAGTTTAAATTGCATCTGTAACTTAGCCCTGCATATTAGCTTTCTTTGGCCTGTTTTTAGTCCTCATATTAGTGTAATTTAGATTATCATATCAAGTGCACTTAGTCTGTAATTTCCATTTCTACATTTTTACCTTGCATTCTCTTAGTGCATTGCCGCATATTGAATCAGTTCTCCCTTGTGACACCAATTCTCAGGCTTATGCCGAGTTTACTCTCTTTGCTTTAATCGTGAGAACCGAAAATCTTCATTGAGTTAGAGCAGGTACCCCCTCGTGCCGCCGAGCACCCGAGCCAACCAAAGAAGACACGAAAAGCGCAGAACTTGTCATGTAATTGAACCCTCGCATTGCCAAGCTTGGTTGCTGTGTAAGCTAGCCTTGCCGACCAACACCCGAGTTATATGAGCATGACTTGTACCCATGTAGACTAGAATCTATACATGTTTTTATGAGTTGTATGTCTTGGTTGCGCACCCGTGTACCACGTAAACTTGTGCCAAAACCCCGTCGACTGCACTCCGTCAACTAGCTTGTTGAGCTGTTGAACCAAAGCTGCGACTGACCCCGTGTATTGCTATCCCGTGGCTTGTGAGCTTGAGAAGCAAGCACCATTATGCATGCTAGAGTGAGTTGAAACCAACTAAGTGAATCAAAGACCTGTTGTGAGTCCCGTATCAACCGTGCTTTTGAGTTACTACCCCGCACCTTGTTAGCCGTTAACCCCGAACTGCAATGTGTGCATACCCGTGCCGATTAGCTGCAAATTTGTGTGATTTTTGAGCCAACCTCGAGCATAGCATGTGCTTTTAAGCCCGAAATTTTTGAGCTATCTACCCCTGTTTTGTGCTTAGTCTCGTGCTTAGCAACCTAGGTTTGTCTCATTGCTCTGGGTTGTCTCGAGCACAAAAGCCGTGCAATCATTGAGCTGCACACAACCTTGGTGAGCCATTTGCACACCTGTAGTTGAGCCCTAAGCCCCGTGAGCCATCTGCCATTTGCATGAGCCCTGTTTGCCAATTGCCAGAACCTTTGTGTGAGCCTCTGAGAATCCTTGAGCAGCCCCTGAAGCTGCAAGTTTGAGCTTAAACTCCAGCCTGTGCATGAGCTTGTGCTGCCTGTGTAACCTAGGTTAGTTGTAACCACATAACCTAGCCCTGAGCCAAGATAACTTGAGTTGTGCTGTTGTATAAGTTGTTGAGCAATCTAGGCCTCTACAGGGCCTGTACTTTCAACCCTAGGCCTTGACAAACCTTGTGTTCACCTCCAGCCCCTGTAGCTGTGAGGTTGAACTTGGATAACTAGGCTGGCTGTAGTCCCAAGTTGAAGTCAACTCGCCCATTTGCCCTGTACCTTGTACTGTGTAGTTCCAGCATTAGGAGCACTTCTGTGTGCTTAGCTCTTTGAGAAAGAGCATCGGTCTTGTGAGTCACCGTGATAAGTCGCAAGTTTAGACTGTGCTAAGCTGCAAGCTGTGCATAGAAGCTGTGCATCTGTGCAAACCACTGAATTTTGCATAGCTTGGGCTTACACCCAAACCAGCCCAACTCAACCCAACCTGAGCTCTGCTGGGCTGACTGACCACACCAGCTAGGTTCTTTGAACCCAATCACCTGGGCCGCAAAACAAAGAAGCCCACATAGCTTGCACTTGTATACCCGGGCTCGTTTCTAGCCATCAACTGGCCGAACCCAACGTGGGCTGCCAAGCTTTACTGTGCATCTGGGCTCTACTTCTGGGCTGTGTAGTTTCACAATTCCTGGGCTTCAAACAACAAATCCCAAACAAACCAAAACCAAATTGAGCCCACAACAATTTGGGCTTCCCACATAAACCAAAGCTTCCCACATAAACCAAACTTTCCCACACAAACCAAATGAAACCCAACAAACCAAAAACCCAATAAACCAAACTTAGTCCACTTCACTGGGCTTTGAGTTCAATTTGAGTTGATAAATCATGTCAGGATTTTGGTCCGCATCTGGGGATTCAAACAAATCCCTTAGAGAGCTCGCTTACGGGCATCTTTCACAAGATGAACACCCATACCATAGTGACTTTAGGGAATTTTATGGGCCTTCTCAGGGCCCTGATCTCACATACCCTAATCATTATGATCACATACATCATCCACCACAGGTTGAAAATGAACAATTTTCTCATACCCAGTCATCACTTTTAGATCAATTAGAAGTTCGGCAATCTGCTTTAGAAAGGCAATCTGTCGAATCTAGTTTTTCTAGGCAATATGAAATGCATGCTTGCACCTTATGTGGTGGCTTAGACCACCCTCACTGAGTACTTGTTATATTTTGCATGCTTTTAGACAGTCTAGGGAAAACCATGATAATCCAATGTACGAAGTGTCTAGAAGTGACTATTGGGACCATAATCAACCCGCACACATGCATCATTCACCACAGTGGGAGATGAACACTTTTATACTCCCCCAACTCCGAGTTTGCAATCACTAATGGACACACTCATGGAGCAAAATGCTAGGCTTGAAATGAATGCAATGCATGACCATCCACATAGCAACATGTCTGAGCATCCCTTCTCTAGTGAACCTTTTGTACAACCATACACTGAATATGAACCTAATCTAGAGGTAAATGAGTACACTAGAAATGCTACAATTTTGAATGGAGAGATGAATTTTTGCTATGATGATGATGAATATGATATGTTAGAAGAGCATGTGCATGCCGAAAATATGATGGAATCTTTTGGTTCGAGAGACGTTAGGCGTCTCTTCTCGTGAACCTTATGAATGATACTTCTTCTAACATTCATAAATGTGATCTTAACTATGAGCTTAGTTTTATGAAATTCTTCAGTGAATGTGAGCATGCTTCACAACTTGTTTGTGACTTAGGAAAGGATGAATCTTCGTTGACACTAATGTTCTTTTGGATCATAATATTATTTCGTATCCGATTCCCCGCCCATGTCACAATATGTTGCCTCCTCCGATGAATTTGATGTGGAACCTGATGAATTGCCCTGTGAAAATGACCATGATTTACCCACTCCTGACCTTAGGAAAGAGTGTGACGGTGCAAATGATTTTATACATGAACACAACTTAGATGTACCTAACCTCTCTCTCCTGAGTCACAAATTGAAACTCCTCCACCAAACCTAGGTGTAGTTTGTCACAAAATTGCAAAACCAACTTTTCTGAAAATGCCTAACTTAGGCCTAGAACTTTGTGCTTCCCAAGTCCTCTTGGACTATTTTGCATCAAAGTATAACACTCTTAAGGAGCCACAGTTGGAATATGTATGTCTGCCTGTAATTAGCAAAACTCATTTTGAGTTAGACCTTTTGCATGATGTACCTTTAAAATTGCAAGATTTTGTTCTCACAAACACACCCGTTCACAAGTTTAGGTTTGGGGGAAACTCATTCCCATTTGCAGTCTTACTTGCACTCTCATGTTATATTTGTGTAAGATTGTTGATGGTTGTACATATCGTCTTTTGGGTTGATCCTCAACTCTTTAGACTGTTGGTTTATGGTGCATTTTCATTGTATATATCCAGTAGGACTTGTTAAATTTTTCTTTTCTTGATTCGGTTGAGTCTTCTTGCACATATATTATGCTAATCCGATATGATCTCCGTTGAGAATGTTGGATTCTAGCCTTGACTAAAGAAGCTCAACCTTGCTCCCGCCGACATCCGGTAATCTCTTCCCTTATCTCTTTTCAGCATAGTTCTCATGGTATGTGATTTGTTTAAATTTTTTCTATCTCGTTGACGCATTGAGGACAATGTTTGATTTAGGTTTGGGGGTGCATTTGCATTTAGATTTTTTAGTCTTTTATTTTACCTTTTTTCAAAAAAAAAAAAAAAAAAAAAAAAAAAAAAAAAAAAAAAAAAAAAATTCAAAAACTTTTTGCAAATAAAAACCTCCAACTTTTAGAGATTTTAGAGTCACTAGCATGCTTCTAGCTATGTTTACATAGAGATTCTGACCGAAATAACAAAAGTTAGAAGTACCGGAAAACGCAATCGGGTTTCTTAGTTGATTAGAGCGTTAAAGTCGGATTTAACCATACCAGAGGGCGAATTAGGTGCTGTTTAGATACTCGGTAGTAGAATTGTGATCAACCATAGTGGAGACTACCCATTTTACATCAAGCGAGGTACCGACCTTCACTCTTTGTGACTTTCTAGAAAAGCTTTTAGAGTGTGTGTCACCGTACGTCAATTAGGGTAGGAATGGTGAGCTACCCAACTTCGCACCACTTTCAGCACTATTTTTGATCTCTTGAGTGCTAATTCCGTCAATCATGAGGGTGACGTCCAAAGATGAAAACTCCTTCTAAATACCGATTTGCAGTTAACATCACTCTCTCTCTCAATCATCAAGATCCATAGAAACACATCATCGTCAGCAAGCGGAGCAACATAGAATATTCGAAGAAAAGTTGATATAGTCCAAGGTTATGTACAACAAAGAAAAATAGGATGAGAATTAATAAAATTTATAAAATCAAGACAATACAAGTTGTGGAAAAATTGAGTGATATAGCCCTTCACCCATGGAGTTAGTTGTTTCATTATATAGCTCTTGTCCATCGGTTTTGGGGGCTTTTGTGGCCAGTGCTCCTCTCACCCCACTTACCAAACCTGGTGGTGGTTTGCGTCCGATTGCAGTGGGCACTATTTGGAGAAGGCTTGTTTCCAAGTGCGCTGCTTCATTCGTTGGCCAAGAGATGAGCTCTTACCTGGGTGATTTCCAGTTCGGAGTTGGTGCTAAATGTGGTGGAGAAGCAATCTTACATGCGGTAAATCGTGTGTTGGAAGCTAAGGGGGATCAGGATAACCTTTCCATGCTGTTGGTGGACTTTTCTAATGCATTCAATCTCATCGATAGAACTACAATGATTGCCGAGGTACGTAATTTGTGTCCCTCTATATCCCGTTGGGTTGAATTTTGCTATGCTTCACGGCACGCCTATATTACATGGATAATGTTCTCTCTTCGCTCAAGGAGTACAACAAGGTGATCCGCCTGGGTCCGCTTTTATTTGCTCTCGCACTCCACCCTTTAATCTTGAGTATTGCCAAACGATGCGAGCTAGAACTGCAAGCCTGGTATCTTGATGATGGTACGGTGATTGGAGATACTTTGATGGTTGCCAAAGCTCTCCAGATCATACAGGATGAAGGTGCTGCTAGGGGGCTTTTTTTGAACATAAGGAAAACTGAATTGTTTTGGCCTTCTATTGATCACAGAGCATCCACAGTAGGTATTTTCCCGCCAGACATTAGTAGGCCAGAGAAAGGGGTTAAGCTGCTTGGAGCTCCTGTCAGTCTTGATGCCCAATTTATTGCGGATATGGTTGTGAAAAGAGTGCATAAAACTGTGGAACTTATTGACGCAGTGGAGAAACTTGAAGATCCACAGTGTGAACTTCTTTTATTCAGGAATTGTGCTGGTGTTTCACGCCTATACTTTGCTCTTCGAACCACCGTGCCGGACTACATGTTTGAGGCTCAAGATTTGTTTGACTCCCGACCTGTACAAGTTTTCATGCGGCATGTGATCACAAAGCGATGGGCCCGGGTTTTGGGCCCCCGCAACAGAGGTTTTCCACTTTGCCACTTAGTCTCTGGGGGTCTAGGGGTTTATTCAATGCAAGACACCGTGCATTATTGCTATTTGGCGTCTTGTTTGGGACCGTTGAACTCCGGTCCTGTTATCTTGAGACACACCGGTATCGGTGGTTTCAAAGACCAACCTCGTGCGAGCTGCGGCTTCCTTCAACTCGTGTGTAGTCTGTTTCTCCTATATGTATCGATAGCTCGCCACCCATTCAATGAAAACCCCGGCAGTTGTTTACTTCGATGCAGAAAGAAGGACTTGACTACCAATTTTAAGTTGTCTCGAACGGGATTCAATGCTTTGTGAGTAATCAAATGAAGCACGCTTTGGATTTTTTTACTAGCCATCCCTATTGGTGGTTTAAATCAGCAAATTGGCGCAAGGCAGTTCAGTGCGGTGTTATGTTATAGACTTGGGATTCCCCTCTTTGAGTTGGACAGCGTGTGCCCCTTTTGCAAGAGAGAAATGGACGTCTTTGGTGATCACGCCGTGCATTGTGCAAATGAGGTAGGTCTGAAATTTAGACATGATCTAGTGCGTGATACAATTGCGGACATATGCTATCGTGCTGGAGTTCCGGAACGCAAGGAGGTGGACTTGGGGCTCCTTGCTAATAATGGCACTTCTTTGAGACCGGCAGACATTCTGGTTCACAATTGGGATAATGGCCGTGATGTTTGTTTGGATGTGACGATTGTCGCCATTTGCGAGGAGGCCGTACTTGGAGCGGGGCAAGCCCTCAAGGATCTTGTCATTCGTAAGAACTCCAAGTATTTGGAGAAATGCAATTCACAAGGCTATGGGTTTGAGGCTTTGGCTTTTACTACTCTCGGTGAGCTTGGGTGTGAAACGATTAATTTCATTAAACGTCTTCGCAACTATATGGCGATTATGATGCTAATGTGCGTATTGGGGATTTTCTTTTCCATAGGCTAAGTGTGGTAGTACAAAAGGGGGTTGGAGCCCAGCTTGTTGCTAGGCTCCCGACAAGTTTTTTGTCAAATGAGTTTTCTTTTGATCAATAAATAAAACTAAAGGTTAAAAAAAAAAAAAAAAAAAAAAAATCAAAAAATCAAAAAAATATTGTAGTTTATTTTCTTAGTTTTGATACCACCATGGTAAAGAAGAATTGAAAAAGAAAAATCCAAACAACAAGGAAATTGAGTATAAAAGTTAAAAATTGTCAAGTTTTGTGAAGTTTAGAAGTTCGTCATCAACAAGTGAAGACCGAAGACCGAAGATTGAAGACGTTTCTATGGTTCTTATGAGAGAGTGATATTAATTGTCGATCGGGTGAGAAGTGAGTGAGTACTCCCACCCCTTGCTAATGGTTGATTTCCTTTCTTAGAGATCATCAGAAAAAGATTCTTTTTGTCCACACTTCTGTGGAGTCTCCAAATTTTATTTCGGAAGGTTATCCTTCTTACCTACAACGTGTGCAGGATTTCTCTCTTTACTCCTACCTGCACACATGAGAGACTAAAAAAGCGATCTTTTTGAGTGCAATTATCATAAAACCCTAATGGTGAGGCAGAAGTTGAGACTTATGATCACAATCGAATCCGAATTCTTTCATATGGTATGGTTACTTCTCAAAGACTTAAGGATGAGAAGGCGTTCTTTGGTAGTTCTAACTTCATTACTAGCATGCGTAAACTCTATGTCCTCATAGCTTCTTGGATGCTTGAGACTCTTTACACTCCGAAGTTGGAGAAGGTTTTGTGGGTACACCTCTTGTAAACCCTCACGAGACTACAACTCGTCCACTAGAGACACCTAGGGGTTTAAAGGCTTAGTGCATACGCTAAATGCATTCGAGATCCTGCGACAGGGGTATAGTTAGGATTTCTTATTTTCTGTTTCACTTGAGGACAAGTAAAATTCAGGTTTGGGGGTATTTGATGAGTGCCAAATAGTGCATATTTATACACCTTTTTATTGGCATTTTACTCATCTTTTGTGCTCAAGAATCAGATATTATCCCACATTCTCGTGTTTTCTTTGTTTTCAAGAATAAATATTTATATTAATTAATTTTGTATTTTTAGGTACTAAATAAAGTCGGGAGAAACCGAGGAGCCAAAAGAGCGAAGAATCGGAGGCAAGTATCTATGGAGCGAGTAGAGCGAAAGCCGCGCGCAAGCAATGGTTGCAACCCAACAAGTAGCGACTCATCTACAAGAAATGGGCTTGAGCTACACCGGATCCGAGCCCGATTATCCCGAGCCGTTGAGATCGCATCTAGTTACATCCTACGGTCGCTCCCTCATGCGCATCGAAGTTTGCCGCTTCCGCTCAACATCGAATCACTCCAATACCGCTTACCTTTCTCACCGTTGAGATTTCTCCGGCTAGATCCAACGCTCGGTGCGGCGTTCTCATCTTCCCCTGATGCACCTGCGCCACAACAAAACCTCCATACCCTATACCCCCTCGAGAAACCCTACTCTTCTTCTCTTTCTTCTCTCCTCCTCTCCCGTCACTCTCAGAGCAGCTCTGCTCTGCTCTTCCGACACCACAACCACCTTCGCCATCACCACCTCACCAACAACTCCCCTGACAAAGCTATCACCACCGCTTCCGCCACCCTATCTCTCAATTACCTCTCACATAGCTTCTTCTCACTTTAGAAGCTAGGTCGAGCTAATTAGGGTTAGGGTTTTCTCGAGCAACCCATGCATGGTGTTTTGAGAGGCAAATTGACAGGTGGAGAGAACGATACGAGCATGGGTGAGGGTAGTCTCGATTATCTTTTCAATTAATTTCGATTTTTGAATTATTAGGGTTTGCTGTTTTAGAGTTTGCTTGGCATGTATAAATAGAAGGGGGGGATGATGATTTTAGACACGCCTGGATTAGCCAGGGCAGTCAATAGTTGTATTTTGTGTTCTAGTTTGGTGCTAGGGTTTCAATGAAACCCTAAATCCACTTTGTGATGTTAACTGTGTTGAACTATTCTTGTATGCTTAAAGATTAAAGTAATTTCAATCCTAGCATCTAACATTCTTCTCTCACAATGCATACCAACGCCATGGATGCATTGTAGTTAGGTTATACTTATGTTTAGTATGTCAGACTCATTCCTTAGAGTTATAGGCTAATTCCTTTGATTAGTTATACTTAATTAGATAACTAATACTCTGGGTTAGCACCTTAGCTGTGTATTGAAGTTTTACATGGAGAAACCCCTTAGATAGGTGGTGGGTTTGACACCCTGCCCTTATCGATCATGGGCAAGAATGCCTCAACTCAGTGAGCACACAAGAGGAGTTAGAGGTGAATTTGAATACCTTAGCAACCCCTTGTCACTACCTTTTACCTTAGTTTAGGTTTATTTCACTACAAAACTGCCGTATCGGCACAAAAATATATGTTACAATCTTTTGTTACTCTGTCACTTAGAATTCAGTTGAAGAAGAAGCCTTAGATCACATAAGGACACCACAAGTCTCTGTGGTTCGACCCGTACGTGCCCAGTGCTACATCACGACACCGTGCACTTGCGGTATTACCGTAGGCCGTAAATTATACACATCTTTCGGGCCTACCAGTTACTCAAACCTAAATGAAGGTACATTTCATTTGTGTGTGACAAGATGAGTTCGATCTAATGGTTGAAAGATATTAGCTTGAGTCTAATCAGGTTTTCATCTAACAGTGAATATTTAATGCTTTGTTACCAAGGTAGCATTGATTACAAACCCTGATTTGAAAACTATATAAAGGAGAACTCTAGCAACTGGGAAATTTAATCCCCACACCCCCTGTGCGTTACTAGTTGTGACTAGAGTCGATTCTCCTTTAATCTTCGGTTTTTAAAGAAACCTTGTAGGTTAACGACGGCAAGACTTCATTGGGATTGTGAAGCCAGACCCCACTATTTTCTATGTAGTTGCGTGATCTGATCTTACATATTCTATCGTGATTGAGTACTATCTTCTTTAATATTGGCTCGAGATTTATTCTCCGATAGGCAAGATAAAAAGTAATCACAAACTGTTAGAGCATAGCTCGGTTGAACCCACCAAGCATTGGTATATCAAGTTTGGTTGTCATATTTTAGTGAATCAAAACTCATTTTAAGAGTCGCTTGATTATGTACTAGAGTCAACTTCGTATAGGTTAGCTTGAAAGTATTAGGATATGAGACATTACAAGTATTGCGAAGACTTTAAGAAGTGAAGAAGTAAGAAGCTACAACGACAACATCATCCTTCCACTTGAGGTTAGTGATATTTGACTTGAAATGTTTCATTACCTAACGTATCTTTCAAGTCGTGCATATTGAAAACGAAACTGCGAAGCATGAACACTCTAGATAGACATAGTATTAAGGAATATAATATGAAGTTTATTGCTTAACCATTAAACTTTGTAGATAAGACATCGACATAATCGTTTGAATGCTATTGTGATTATGTATGGGTATGAGGTGAGGATTTCATCCTAGGAAACAATGTTTTACATGTGTTTTAAGGAAGTAAGTTCATAAACTTGTTTATGAATCGAAAAGGAAATCGCCAGGCGTTATTGGGATTGTTATTCATTGCATATCTTGTGAACATCCAATATGTGTGATTTAGTATAACCGCTCACGACTTATTTGTGTTCTTGGTAAAACTATTCACAAAGGCATGACTTATGTATTGGTATGACTTTTATTAGTGAAACCGATCTTAAGTAATCACCTGAGATGGTATGATCGAGTTTGTGTTTTGTGTTTAACCGAATCTGGGTAAAGGGGAACCGATACTATGAAGAGGTGCAACACATCACAAAGGGGAATCGATCCTTGTATGAGGTGCAGCAAGGTTTATAGCAGAAAGGGGAACCGATCCTATGGACATGTGCAACACGTTTTGGTAGAACCGTGAAACCCATGATTTGTGATTGAGTGTTTCTTAATCAATCACATAGTTCTTGAAAGTCAGATGAACTAATTCTAAACTTGTTTGGAAGTGTGGCAAATCGGTTTCAAGGTTGTAAGTATGAAAGAGGACTTAAAAAGTAAGGATGTTGGCATACTTTGAACACGTGCAGTAATGTTTATATTTTATTGTTCAAAGTTATTCCTTAATAGCTACAGGAAGAAAATCCCAGGATCGAAATAAATACGTTAAGAATCTTTTATTTAAGGTTGTTACTTTTATTTTAGGAAAATGAGAATTAGTAATGTGCATTTACTAGTTGAGATTTTCCAGAGAGATTTTCGATCATTATTTTGGACAGAGCATTTCCCGGAATTATGAAAACCGAATTTGGAATGTATTGAATATCTTTGAGAATATTTTAGGTTATGGAAATTCCTTGGTG
Source organism: Papaver armeniacum (assembly GCA_023531295.1). Classification (NCBI taxonomy): domain Eukaryota; kingdom Viridiplantae; phylum Streptophyta; class Magnoliopsida; order Ranunculales; family Papaveraceae; genus Papaver; species Papaver armeniacum. The sequence continues at coordinate 15,124 of JAJJWW010017185.1, forward strand.
TCCAAACTTCCTTGTAGCGGCTTAATCCTGAGAGTATTCAATTCTGGACAAGGTTCCGGGATTTTTCTGCATTTGTTGTTTCCTCGTTAACAAAATTTTGCTGTGTTATTTACTTTATATTTTCGCATTATAATTAAAGTAAATTACACAAACGTTAATTCCTATTTACTTGATAAAAATCCTATTGTGTTTGGTTAAGTCCGAACCCTTTATCAAGTAAACATACTTCGTTCTTGTATTGTCTCGATCTCGTATCCATAGACGATCACACGAAGTGTGAACCGATTAGTTTCATTGTCTCGACTCAATCCATAGACAATCACTTTCGGAGAAATGACTTATAGATAGGAAAAGTTTTAGCTTGAGGTATATTTGGGTACCCTCGCCTTTTCACAAACATCTTCGTCTCATCGTTTGTGATTCCACAATATCTTGTTTCGCTACCATACGATTGAGATTATTGTGAGGTGATTGATATTTCTAGGTTGTTCTTCGGGAATATAAGTCCGGTATATCAATTGGTTCATGTGCGCCTTGATTTATCAAAAGACGGAACAAAACTCATGTGTTTATCTGTGGGAGACATATTTATCTGTACAATAGACTTTTATGTGTGAGATAGATTGGTTTATCAAGTCTTCGACTTTGTGTTAAGTGCATATTTTGCATATATTTAGTGTCGAATCCATGCTAGTAATTGCTTATATTCTTGCAAATTATTGTATATTACGTTTGTTTTCTCTTATTTGTGTTTTGCTAGGTGAATCATCCAAATGAAGTGAATTTGCACTTAATTGTGCAATAAAAGAAGTTAGTTATAAACAGAGAAGGGCCAAAGACCAAGCGGAACTCGTTCGAATCTAGAAGTCCTTGATATCATCTCGAAGAGGACGAAAAGACGAAACCAACGGCGAAAGAATGATGTAAATTCGATGTCGTATGGAGAAGTTATGGGTGAAACGAGAAGTTAAGCTTGTTGGTTATCCGAAACTGCCAGTTAAACAAAGATTGCTATTGATACCCCATCAGACGTTAAGGGGAAGACAAGTTTCATAAGAAAACTGAACCGTCAGTCATCTAAGACTGACAGTTGATCTGAAATGCTAAAGGCACCAGGAGGATTACTACGGGCTGGCCATCATTTCTTCTCCAACTTGAACCGAGAATACCCGGCCGGTGATGTTTTCTGCCGATCACGATAATGATTTCGGAAGGCGAAGTTTCGAGATAAAGTGAGCATCAATGGGTTGCAAAGGTTGTTAGGAAATTTGGGTCTTGTGTGAAATGGAGTTATGCAGCGATGGTTTGCCGGTGGAGATGAATGAAGGTGAGGTTGCTGTTATAGGAGAAGAACTGTGCAGATGAGAGAACAATGGATGGAAGTTGATGTTCAGCTAAAGCGTAGAATGAAGTTGATAGATAACGGCAGTAACGATGGGAGATTAATGCTGGTAAGGTGGAGACTCGAGCCTGAGAAGAAGAGAGAATCGGTGATGATTTTGAGTTACTGCCATTGAAACAACATTTGATTGAGAAGGAGAGCAGCCGAGAGCATAAGAAGATCAGGGAGGATACGTTCTCGCTGGATGAAGCTTTTAGTGGTTGTTTTTTGCCGGTTAGGATGAATCAACGTGAGTTCATGACAGTTGATGAAGAAAGAATGAATGAAGCTCGAGGCAATGGTGACTGGAGATGGATAGAAAACAGATAATGGGGTTTCTGCTGTGTTAATGGTGATGTGATGCAGTCTCGGGGATGGTCTGACTATTGGTGTTGGTTAATGGGGCTCAGATGCCATGACAGAAGTTGGGTTCTCATTGTTGTTTGAGAACAAGAGATCAAGAAGAACAGAGGGTTTGTTGGTGATCGGGTTTGAGGTCTGTGGTGATGCTGATAACTCAAAACAGAAAGTGATGATGGCATCGGTGAAGACTGATGGATTTGGAGTTTTAGATTAAAAGGGTACGAATGGAAGTGAGAGCGAGTATGTCTGCTTCCAGTGAAGTCGAGAAAGAAGCGGTGATGGAAGGAGTTGGAACTAATGTCTATGGTTGGTGTTGGTGATCGAAGGGAGCTCAGGGATGGAGTGAACTGTTGGCTGATGGTGGAATGGGAATTTATGCTGGCAGTGACGAGAAGCGAAGCTGTACTCGGTGGTTATGATGATGCTGGTGATGGCAGCAGAGAATGGACTTGAGGAATTGGTGGATATTTGCCTGAGATGGAAGGGAATGAGGATGTTGTGGCGCGCCGGTGTTGGGCTCGATATCCAGTGAAGCAAGATGGCTTCTGCCATCGGTTTGGTGGTTAGTTTATGGATAGAATTGCAAGCCTTTAGAGTCCTAGTTTGATTAGAACAGTGAGTTACAGCCGGATAGAGTCTTTAAACGATAAAACAGGGAGTTTATAGAAGTGCAGATGCTCGGCGACTTGGGAGAGAAATCAGCTCAAAACGAATGTGCATCCGTGCATGGTTTGATGATGGATGAACGAGATATTAGGTTGTGGCGGTTAGGAAGATTGGGTTGTTATCGAATTCGACTTGGCAGCTAAGAAAGAGAAGTTTTGAGAAGTTTCAAAAGCTTGAAAACAGCCACTAGGAGGACTTTTCACCGTCGATTTATGAGATGAATGGTATAGATTTTAACGTGTTTTAGGGTATGAGTCGGCTAAGGAATGGTTGGTGATTATCGGATTCGAAATCTCAGCTACAAAAGGCTATAAATAGAGGGTCGAATAACCCTCAGAAGACATCTCCTCAACCCGAGTTCATACACACAACCTGTTCGACAGAATTCCTGAAAGAGAAAAGAGGTGTTCTACATCAAAAGAAGAGAAGAAGCTAGGAGCAAGGAATTAGGGTTTACCCCTTAGGGGGAAACCTTGGTATTTTGTAACGTATTTTCTTCTCATATTTCATATATTTTTCATGGGTTTTAGTAAATCCATGTGTAACTAAATTCTATTGATTGAGGATGAATTCAATGTTCTAACGTGAAGCTTTATTAGTTATATAAATCTATTCGAAGTTTTATCATCTCATCGATTGTCTTTTCTATAATTAGGATTTATGATTGATTTCTAGATTGTTCAAGTGTACAATTGGATTATTCTATTGATTGTTCTATTGCTAGTGGAGATTTGGAGCGATCCGTAATTGTCGTGCATCTCCTACACAAGTAGAGAACGTGAGACCTTGCAGAGGGATTCTGTGAAGCAATCATGTTTGAAGACAACACCAGTAAGTGAATCGAGCGTACTGAGTTTAACTGCTGGGATCAAACCTAAATTCACAAAGCCTAAGTGTTCGGTTGAGTTACACCTTGTAAGCGTACCTCAAGGCGGCTCAGTTGGATAGAATTCGGTGGCTAAGCGTACCTGTTATCCGGTGATATGAGGAGTTTTGGGGATAGCTAAGCGTACCTGCAATCCTACGGTTGGTGATGAATGGTTCTAATGAAGATAGATGAGTATACTAATCCAGTTATCGCTTGGTAACGATGAAGGATTCCTTGATCATCTCTTTCTTTTATTTGTTATTCTCTCTATTTTACTTTAATCAAACAATCCCCTTTGTGTTTTATATTATTTTGCTGAACCAAATACATATCAATTACACAGCTCTCTGTGGGAACGATCCTTACTACCGCTATTTATTTAATTAGTGGGAAATATCTTGATTAATTTGTTGTGGTTACGACACGCATCACTTGGGTCGTAGCAACTCTTAGTTGTGGGTGAGATCAGCTAAGGGAATCAAGTGCGTAGAGTTCTGCAGGGATTCGGAGACATAAGGAGCGCAATTGTACCTTGATCAGTGTGAGATTTGTTAGGGCTCAACTACATTCCAATCCGAAGTTAACTTGGAGTAGGCTAGTGTCTGTACAGGCTTAATACAGTGTGGTGTTGAAATCTGGACTAGGTCCAAGGGTTTTTCTGCATTTACGGTTTTCTCGTTAACAAAATTTCCGGTGTTTGTGTTATTTCTTTTCCGCATTAGAGATTCCAACCTTTGGTTGTTTATTATATTGACTGACACTTGAAAATTGGTCTTTGGTACCTTTCAAGTTGTTTCACATAATAATCAGGCTCATGGATTTCTATCTATTTGATCTGCTGATTACATTGTGAAACAGAGATACGAACTCTTGGATATATTTCCATTGATTGAGTCTGACTGTCTATTTGATTCTCTTGGAATTATATTGGAGTTTGTCTATACAGATTGTTAAGCAAAATATTAGGTGTGGTTGTTTTACCCCCATTTTTTCAATAACAATGACACCCAATAATTCGTTCGGCAATCTGTATGGACTAAACTCCAATATAATTCCGAGAGAACCAACTTAAAAGTGAGACTCAATCAAGAAATATATCAAAGACCTTTATCTCTATTTCTCAATACAATCAGCAAATCGAACAGATATAAATCAGTGTGATTGATGTGAGAAATAACCTGGACGGTACCAAAGATCAATGCCCAAGTGTCAATCAAGTTATCTCCAGCAAACAAGGTCAAATTTATCAATCGTGATTGAACTACGCACAACCTGTTATATTTCAATTATATAAATAAATATAATGCGGAAAATAAATAACACAGACACCAGAAATTTTGTTAACGAGTAAATCGCAAATGCAAAAAAACCCCGGTACCTAGTCCAGCTTTGAACACCACACTGTATTAAGCCGCTAGAGACACTAGCCTACTACAAGTGAACTTCAAACTGGAATGTAGTTGGCCTTAACCAAGTCTCGCACCGATTAATTGAGGTATAGTCACGTTCATTACGCCTCTAGAACCATGCCGGATTCTACGCACTTGATTCGCTTAGATGATCTCACCTACAACTAAGAGATGCTACGACCCAAATTCGAAGACTTATAAACAGATATGTCTCCCACAAATATGTCTATTGTTTATTCTGTTTTTGTTCCATCTTTTGATGCAAAGATTAAGGTGAACGGGAACCAGATAATAATCCGGTCTTATACTCCCGAAGACCAGTCTATAAATATCAGTTACCTCACAATAACTTAGCTGATTAACAGAAGAAGTTATTGCGGAATCAGAAGAGTTTGAGATGAAGAACCGTTGTGATTACTTTTTATATCTTACCTATCAGAAATAAATCTCGAGTAAATCTTAGAGAAGATAAAAATCAATAGGATAAAAAAACTAAGATCATAATACGCAACTACAAAGAAAATAGTTGGATCTGGCTTAACGAATCCCAAATGAAGTCTTCAAGTCGTTAACCTAATAATGGTTTTGGAAAAACCTAGAATCGACTCTAGTTTGAAACTAGGACACAGAAAAGTGTCGGGATTAGGTTTTCCAGTTGGTAGAATTCTCCCTTATATAGCCTTTCAAATTCGGGTTGCTTAAAATCAAAGCTAAGATAGCTTAGTAACAAAGCATTCAATATTCACCGTTATATGAACTCCTGATTTAAGATTCAAGCTAAGTCTGCTTAGAAATTAAGCAATCAATCTCCACCGTTAGATGGTCTTAGCATGTTACACACAAATGGAATATACTTATATTTAGATATGGGTAACTGTTACCTAAACGTGTATATTGGGTTTGCTCAATAACAGTTAACCGAAGTTAGCCATATGAACACTTTTAACTTAACCATATTCATCGAACACTTCTAGAACAAATATGATAATCAATCAATCATGATAGATAATCAAATGAATATAATTTTGTTTTAAATAGAGTTGTTCAAATGTTCACTATCTCATAGAAATATATATATGAACAAACTGAAACAAAATCGGATTGATTCATAATCGTACAAAATACTTATACAAGAATCAATTCATGAACATTAAGCCACGGTTTGCAAAGTTAATTTGCATTCCTTAAATCATAAATGTTATAGTCCATGAGTTTGAGAATCATAAATTACCGACTTTAGAACTTAACCACTGTGTTCGCAAACTAGGTACGCGAATAGCAGCTCCGTACCTTGGCCTAGTCAAGTCGTTCGCAAACACGGTTCGCGAACAACCGTTCCGGACCCAACTCAGGTAAACCCGTTCGCATACTAGGTACACAAACAAGAGTTCTGGATCTTCTCAGGTAAATCCATTCGCATACTAGGTACGCAAACAAGAGTTCGGGACCTGAATCATCACAATACAATTCTCATACTAGGTATGCATACCGTGTTGTATCCAGACATGGGTAATTGTTCTAAAATCTCATTTCAATCATTGAAACATCCTTGGAAGACAACAATGGTAATCTCACACATACCCTTAGCTTCAAGTAATTTTCAAGTGATCGAATGATCAATACGAAACTTCCCCAGTTAACATCAATGGCTATCTCACACAAATCATGTAAGATGTTCAGGGTAATTTTCACATGATCATCTTTTGACTTAACATTTAGTTTACAACAAATAAGTTGTTTCCAACTAAACTCGTCAAGGATATGATGAACATAACTAAAGCAAAAAGCTTCCAACACATATTTCGAGAGATAAATAAGCGGGATAAACTCGGCTCGAAATATCAAATGTGTATAATGTAAAAGTCTATATAGTTTTACGACTTAGTCTCGTTAGAAGATAAAATAGAATATAGACTTGTGAGTGATAGATAAGTTTTAGTCTCCACATACCTTTTGTTGATTAAGTTCCTCTAATCTCCTCAATAGATCTTCGTCTTCAATAGGTGAACGTCGTGAAGTCTAAAGCTCAACTACACATTTTATCCTAATCCGAGACATAGCTATAAGTAGACTAGAAATCAAGTATATAGTTTTGATCAACTAAACTTGACAAACAAGCTTGAGATAACAACGCTTGCGAGTTCGACCGAGCAGTGCTCTAACATCTCCCCCTTTGTTAATGTTAATGACAAAACTATCAATACATATGGATTACAAAATAAATAAACTTTGTAGCTTCTCATCCATCATGCTTTATTTCCTTGGCTCTTCAACTTTCCTTGACTTGTTCGTTACTCCTAGTACTTAAGTGATTCTGAACGTGTTCAACTCAGAATCATTGTTGTTGAAGATCCGTAGCCATAACAATAAGAAAACAGATATTCTTAATCATTTTTATACAACGTCATAGTATTATTATATAGAATCAAAGTCCAATTGCATCACAACTTTGAAATAATACTATGGTGATATGTATCACTTCCTTTTAGTTAATACTTCCATCTTACAATGAAACCACTCCCCCTTACATAATGATCCGTAAACCATATGTATGTAGTGTGAACTACCAAATAATTCTCTCCCTTTTGTCAATATAAATTGGCAAAGGTACGAAAACTATGGGATCATAGTGAAATTCTGAAAGAGATAATTTATGACTAAAAGAGAACATATCAACTTTGTTTCGATGATTTCACATAGTCGAAACTTGGTGTATTCATCAAGGAGTTTATAAAGATACAAGATAACTCCTACTATATTCCACAGTCGAACTCCCTACAAAGATATGGCAGTTAAGCACAAGTTCATTTAAGAACTCTCCTTATTTGATGTCATTCCCAAGAGAATAATATGAGCGACCTTACTTTTATAAGAAAAGAAGGATTTCTTTGGACATTAACAAATCACATGAATTTGTATCCAGTAAACTCAAATAAATTAACCATAAGGAGACCTTATAGATTAATTTAATCGGAAACACTCAACATAAGAAAACTTATGGAGCCATACAATACTTTCACATAGAAGTGGATCGGGGAAAGATCAATACCGCGGAATTTCAAAAGTTCATTTTATCTTTTATCAATATTTGCATAAGACATAATAGACTTAACTTTTGAGCAATTATGAGATATTAGCACAGTTCACGAACGTAAAGGCATGCATCTCATAAGCAAGTGCAATATATAAACTCAAAAGATTAAATACTGCAAAAATCATATTCCAAATAACTTTATAATTTAAATAAATAAATCTAAAAACATTGCAAGATGAAAATCGTTGAAATAGTTATGGGTAATCACAATATTTGCTATTCCAAACCCTAGTTATCCTTCTTAAACATAAGAATAAAATCTCATTAAGAAGTTTTCTAAACAAAATAAAATTAACTCCTAAGAACCACAAACAAACACAAACTAAAATCAAAGTACACTTTCGGAACCCTCACGAGTTTTAAGACCTTTGAGCTTGTGATTGACAACATCTACTGCTTCTTCGGAGAAGATATCCTCATTGAGAAGATCTTTAACATACGCCTTTCATGACAACAAGGTCATAATTAACATTTTTCAACTCAGTTTGTGACACATCTCGACCTTTCATAGTATCAACGAGCTGTAATTTTGCTTCTTCAAAGTATTTAAGAAAACCATGAACAACTTCAGTAGAAACCATCTCATCATGCTCTACATCTTGATGTGTATATGCATAATAACATGAGATATCAGGATGATCTTCAAAGTTTTGAGATTCGACAGCGTCAACTTCTACAAGAGTTCTTTTCTTCTTCCCTTATCAAGAAAACCTTTCATAAAATCGCAAGTGCGAGAAGGAGATGACATTCTTGACAAAAAAAAAAATCTAGAGTAAGAGAGCTCAACTTAATATGATAGGTATATAAACGGTTTCACATGGAATATTTTATAGGGTTTTTAGAGTTGGCTCGTGACATTATCAAACATGTACTCGTACGAACACAAACTTAACCCACATAAGGAAGCTTAGGAATGCTCTGTTGGAAATCGGGTTCAAATAGAGGATGAGATAAACACAAAGAAATTGTTGTACTCATGACTTTCAAGGATCGAATAGATTTATTTTAGACGATTATTTCTACCCTCCCAATATAAATTGGCGATTGCAACAGGTATGCGAAATAATGCCTTCAGGATACAATGAAAGCCCTACAACAGAGAAATTGGATTCAAGGTTTGCACCCCTTGACCCAATCAAGAACACACGAGAGAGATTTCTGATGATGCTTTAGATGGAGAGAAAACAAGTTGAATTGATTGTGTAGAATGGGAGAATGCCTTCACTATTTATAGGGATGTTCATGCCTGTTAGTAATTCCTTTTCATCACCAACAGATGCTTCCAAAAACTAGAGTGACTGCATAAAGTGAAAATATCCAACATTCTCCCCCTATTTTCAAAATTGAAAAAAAAAAACATAAAGACTTTTAAATCAGAGTGACTGCATAAAGTGACTGCCTACGTACCCGAGTGGGATCAAGCCAACGTAGTTCAAGCTATATTGAGACTAAGAATCATCGTTGAAATCAATACATAAATGATAGGTATCTTTTGGATTTGAACCTTCACTTAGTGTAAGAAATTCAAAGCCTTATCGAGGTTCTATGGTGAAACTAGTCTTGAACCAAGTACCCCTTATGATAAAACCGGAATCTCCACACATATTGATTTCATAAAATCATGTGTTCTGTAGCTTAGCACGTTAATGGCCATGTGCTTATATTCTGGATTCATGATTCTTCTTTAGAGAACGGTCTTCTTCTCTTAGGAAACGACCTGATTTCCATACTCATATAGGTAAGTCTCCAAGGTGTTTCTGCGATACACCTGTAACTAATTATAGACTCATTAAGGATTTATATCCATCCTGTTTTCTTGGAGAAACCAGCACTAATTAGAAATGGGAAGTTTTATATTAGTGCTCCATAATCTCTATCCATAACTTGTTGGTACCACATTGAACTTTGTTTATCTTTTTCAAAACATAGGTTGGGTTTCTGCTATGGGAGATCAACCTTCCTTCACAGACCTTAGTCCCATTTCTTTACATTTTGTTGAAACCACTGAATTTGGTAGACTTTTCATAAATGGGTTTGCCAAGTTTTTCTTTGATTCAATAAAGTTAACCGTAACTACTCCTCTCTTGAGTAGTTGCCTAACCATTTGATGTCTAAGACTTGCATGTCTAGACTTTCCATTATAAGTCTTATTAGAGACATTATAGATTGTAGCTTGATTATCATAATTAATCAAGATTCCTGGAGATGGCTTCTTCCAAAATGGAATATCCATAAGTAGGTTTCTAAGCCAATCTGCCTCCTTACATGCATCAGTTAAGGCTATCAATTCTGACAACATTGTTGAATCAGAAATACAGGTCTGCTTCCTGGAACTCCAAGACACAGCAGCACCCCCTAATGTAAAAATCCATCCAGACGTCGATTTGGACTTGGATTCTATATTGTTCCAGTTAGCATCGATGTACCCTTCCAATACATCGGGATAGCCTTGGCAATGCAAACCAAAATCAATTGTTCCTTTCAAGTAAGCTATAACTCTTGAAACTGCCTTCCAGTGTTCAACTCCTGGATTACTTGAGAAATGACATAACACTCCCACGGCTTGGGCTATTTCCGGTCTTGTGCAATGCATAGCATACATAATACTTCCAATAACACTGGAATATTCAAGTTGTGCATGAGTACGACCAGTGTTCTTCATTAACTTGATAGTGTGGTCTAGAGGAGTAGGTGTTGGATTGTCATCAAAGTGACCATACTTATTGAGAAATTTCTCAATATACTAAGATTGGGTTAAGGCCAACTCATTCCCCTTTCTTAGGATCTTAATTCCCAAGATTACATCAGCCTCTCCTAAATCCTTCATATCAAAGTTAGAACTAAGAAACTTCTTTGTTTCTTCCACAACAGACATTTCAGATCCAAAGATAAGCATGTCATCAACATATAAGCAAAGAATTACACATCCAGAACTATCATGCTTACTATAGATACATTTGTCAGCATCATTCACAACAAAACCAAATGACAAAGCTACTTTATCAAACTTCTCATGCCATTGCATGGGAGCCTGCTTCAAGCCATAAAGAGATTTAACCAACTTGCAAACCTTCTTTTCTTGTCCTGGTAATATGAAACCTTCAGGTTGTTCCATATATATCTCTTCTTCTAAGTCACCATTTAGAAAAGCAGTTTTGACATCCATTTGATGAATAATTAACTTGTGAACAGAAGCAAGTGCTATTAAACAACGAATAGATGAGATGCAAGCAACAAGAGCGTATGTATCAAAGTAATCAATTCCATGTTTTTGCTTATAACCCTTAACAACTAATCTGGCTTTAAACTTATCAATGGAACCATCGGCATTCATCTTTCTTTTGAATATCCATTTACATCCAATAGGCTTTACGCCTGGAGGTAAATCACAATATATCCAAGTATCGTTAGTCAAAAGAGAATTCTTTTCATCATTGATAGAATCTTTCCAGAAGTCAGCATATCTGGAACTCATAGCCTCAGCATAAGTTTTAGGGTCATCATCAACATGCACAACATATTTAGTAACACTAAGAATTTCATTCTTACTACCTTCTACAAAATATTGTACCCATTCTGGACCAAAGGTTTTCGCTTTTCTTGGTCTCTTACTTCTTCTAGGTTCGATATCCTCTACAATTTCAGAAATATCTTCTATGTCTCGAGTAGGAGCAGAATGTTCATCATTGTTATTAGTCTCTATAGATTCTAGACTAGGTAACAATGGGTTTTCTATGTGTTGTATTTGGGAACTATTCCTATTCAAGTTCTCAAAAAATTCCACATCTACAGATTCTATAATCTCAAAAGTGTAAGGATTAAAAATCTGTAAGTAATACTGTTAAGTGAATAACCTACAAAAGCACATTTATACGCCCTATTTCCTAACTTAGGTCTTTTAGGATCAGGCTTCCTAACATATGCTAAACAACCCCAGACTTTAAGTCTTCTCAAATTAGGTTTCCTATTAAACCACAATTCATAAGGAGAAACATCCTAATTTTTCAAAGGAACTCTATTCAAAATATAACATGCAGATAACATTGCTTCACCCCACAAAGAATTAGGCAGAACTAATAAGCATAGCATTAACCATCTCTACCAAAGTTCTATTTTTCCTTTCAGCAACACCATTTTGTTGAGGTGTATAAGGTGCAGTAAATTGATGAATTAAACCATGCTCTTGACAAAAGAATTTAAATTCATTAGGAAAATACTCACCACCACGATCAGAACGTAAAATTTTAATTTTATGTCCTAATTGTGTCTCTACTTCTGCTTTGTATATTTTGAACATGTCAAATACAACATCCTTAGATTTCATTAAGTAAATATAAGCATACCTAGTACAATCATCAATAAAAGTGACATAGTATTTGTTTCCACCATGAGTCATATGATTCTTAAGATCACCAACATCACTATGCGCAAATTCAAGCAAGGTAGAATTTCTTACTACATATTTAAAGGATATTCTATGTATTTTTGCTTGTACACAGATTTCACACTTAGATATGTTATCAAAATTGCAATCAGAAATTAATCCTAATTTTCTCATGTTTCTAAGGGAACCATAATTGAGATGTCCTAATCTACCATGCCATAAATCAACGGAGTCAACAATATAAGAAGAACCATTATTTATTAAATTAAGCTTAACCATCCCATTACAAGCATATCCTTGTCCAACAAATACACCATTTTTGGACAATATAAACTTACTAGACTCATAGGTCGTCTTGAATCCGACCTTCATAACAAGGTCGCCGGAAACAAGGTTTTTCACAACATCTGGTACATGTAAAACATTAGTAAGAGTAACAGTCTTTCCCGAAGTAAACGGAAGTTCCACAGTGCCCTTTCCAATTACTTTGCTTCGATAGTTATTTGCGTAAGTAATTTCGTTTCCTTCGCCAATCACCGGTTCATATGTCTTGTAAAGATGTCTATCTTTCTGAGATGTGGATTGATTGAACCACTGTCGTACCACCATCCACCCTCATTATTAGAAACGGCATTGATGGCTTGCACTACAATAACAAGTTTGTCATCGACCATATTTGCCTCCTTTTTCTATGTATGTTGTTTCTTCTTGAGACGACAGTCACGAACAAGATGGCCGGGTTTATCACGGAAGAAGCAAGGCCCCTTCTTCTTACTCTTCTTGTTGGGATGTTGCTTCTTAAACTGAGTATCATTATTAGGTTTCAAAGCATTTGGTGTCTTAGAAAAATCTACACTGTTAACCTTAGAATGATCCTCAGTTTGCTGACTATCCTTAATTTCTCGTTTACGAGAGTCCTCTTCTATACGAAGATGACGTTGCAAACCTTCTAAGTCATAGTCAGTCTCAGCATGCTTAAGTTTCTTCTTATAACCATTCCAAGAAGGAGGAAGACGAGAAATAATGACTCCGACAATAAAGGCAGAAACAAGTTCAATTCCAGCATCCTTAAGATAATTAACAATGAGTAAAAGTTCACTGACCTGGGAAATAATTGACTTACTGTCAACCATTTTAAAATCCATGAAGTTGCAAATCAGGAATTTCTTGTTGCTTGCTTCAGAAATTTTGTATTTGTTGTCAAGCGTAGTCCATAATTCCTTTGCAGACAAAATACTTCGATGGGCATTGTAAACACTGGTTCCCAGGGCATTCAAAATATGACCACGACACATAAAATCAGCTTTCCTGACGCTTCTTCCTTCTGTCCTTAAAATCATCAGTGTCTTTTTCTGATGGTGCAGGAATTTCATCCAAACCGTCTTCAAGTATGTACCACAACTTGATGGTGATCAGGAAAAACTTCACAGTCTCTTGCCAACGAGTAAAATTATCACCATCAAAACGTTCCAATCGAGTTAGGGTTTGGTTCATCACTTGCAGAGATTGAGTAGTAACATTTGAATTTGAAGATTCACCCTCCATTATCGAAATCTAATCGTCTAAAACTGTTGGAAATTGGGTTCAAATAGAGGATGAAATAAACACAAAGAAAATTGTTGTACTCGTGACTTTCAAGGCTCGAATAGATTTCTTTTAGACTATTATTTCTACCCTCCCAATATCAATTGGCGATTGCAACAGGTATGCAAAATAATGCCTTCAGGATACAATGAAAGCCCTACAACAGAGAAATTGGATTCAAGGTTTGCACCCCTTGACCCAATCAAGAACACACGAGAGAGATTTCTGATGATGATTTAGATGGAGAGAAAACAGGTTGAATTGATTGTGTAGAATGGGAGAATGCCTTCACTATTTATATGGAATGTTCATGCCTGTTAGTAATGCATTTTCATCACCAACAGACGCTTCCAAAAACCATCAATGGCGGCTTATGGGAAGAGACGCGTATGTTCAAATTTGAATGGAAACTTCTAGGTTTTCCAAAGTAAAACCGGAAAAAATTTCCACAAGACGCTGTCTCAGACTCTGCTAGGGGGGCGTTGCCCCTAGACCCCCACGACCGGACCTATCAGGTCGAACACAGCCGGGAGGGGCTACGCCCCCCGGACCCCCCCGGATAGCGGCAAACAATCTTGAAAATATCCAACATGCTGTAAAATCCCATCCACAAAGTAAAATGGATACACATCATTGTTTTGCTAAGTGAAAATTTTCTTTCACAAATCTTAGCTCAATAAATTTTATATCCTCACAAGAGGAAAACTTAGAGCACAAGAGCAGCACAAGCAAACTGTAACAACTAAATTTTTTAAAACAAAATAAAAAGAAATCAACAAGTAGACACTTTGAAGAAAACCTTAACAACGAAAATACTTATGCAACGTTGTCTGTGGGCAATAGTGTAGCTATCAATCGAAAAGAGAATAGCTCAACTAGATAGAGAATATTTGCCATCAAGTATACTTGATCATTAGCACATCTTACCCAACAGGATTTTTCATGAATAAGATTTCAAACCTTGTGATTAATTAACCTGGCGTGATTGGGGTATACCCAAACTTTTTTTTTTTTTTTTTTTTTGAAGGAAACAAAACTTTTATTATATTAATCCTCATGTAAAATGAGACGTTGCATAATACAATCCGGTGGTTCATTGAAGTACCACCATATGTTTACAAAGTTTAAAATTGCAAATTGAGCTAAGTCATGAGCAATTGAATTAGCGTCTCTAGGAACAGCCATAAAACTAATTTCATTTGAAATCCTTGACGCGGTCTTTGATTGAAAGACAAGTGGATCGAATACTCCAAGGAATATCGTTCATGTTCCCTATTATAGCTTTAGGAATCTCTTCCGCATCCCCCTCAATGATTATTTTAGAGAATTGCAATCTTCTCGCCAACTGGAGACCTAGACCATAAGATTTTGCTTCTGCCACTGTTGAAGAGAAGGAATCAAAACAAAAAGCAGCACTTCCCAAATGCCTACCAAATGAATCTCTTGCCACCGCTGCTGCAGCCCCTTTACCGTTGTTATAAGCAGCATCTACATTAATTTTAATGTATAACAAGGGGGGAGGATGCCAATGCACTGTGTTTTGCCTCTGTATCGTGGTTGAGGAACAATAATTCAAAGCATGGTGAAGGTCGAAAAGTTTAAAGTCTTCCAGAGCTTTGTAAATACAAACTGAAACCGAAGGTTGAATGTTGTTGAAGATTTTATCATTCCTCATTTTCCATATATTCCATAGAATACAAGAACCCATATTTAACATTATTCCTTGATCTGACTGATTTAACCAATGTTGAATTCCATCCATCAGTGAAATACCTTCTTGTATATCAATGAAGAGCGGACTTTCCTGAAACACAGCCTTTGAGAATTGACAAGAAATAAGAAGGTGTTGGACTGATTCTTCTTCTTGGTGACAGATTGGGCATATGTTATGAATATGAGAGTTAAACCTTGAAAGATTACTATAAACAGCTATCCCGTTGTGAAGAATCTTCCAAATAAAGTTATAAATTTTCGGTTGTGTCTTCATTTTTTTCCAGAAAATTTTCCAACGAAACGAAGAGATAAAAGAAGATGTCGCCACATTATCTCACAAAGACTTTGTAGCAAGATTTACGAGAACTTTCCGGACTTAGTTTTTAACCAAATCAATTTATCTCTCTGATTCATCTTCATGGAATGTAGATATTTAAGATAGCTTCTACCGATTCTCCAGGAAATAGTTGAACCAGAAGATCCACATCCCACACCTTCGACCGGTAAGAAGAGATCCGACACCCGATTAACTCCGAATCATCGACCGAGAAGTTCTAGTTGGTCTAAAACCCGGTATGTTTTGAACCCATGGATCATTCCAAATGTGTATAGAATTCCCTGATCCTATAAACCAGCAGCAATTGTTGACGAAGATTTATCTAACAGAAAGCATGTCTTTCCAGGTTTTTGAATCACTTGGTTTTGGGTTACAATCCCAAAAGGAGAGCGACTGGAGATATTTAGCATTATATAGTTTCACCCAAGTTACATCAGTACTTGATAAAAAACGCCAGACTAATTTTGAGACTAACGAAATATTAACCTGCTCCATATTACGCAAACCAAGTCCTCCATCTTCCTTAGCTTTAGCCATCTTTCCCCAGTTAATGAAGTGACATTTTCTGGTATTAGTATCATGCCCCCACCAAAAGGATCTCTGAATATGAGTTATATGATTTATTACCCCCTTTGGAAGTTTATTGGTCCCCATCGAATATATAGGAATTGCAGATAAGACATTTTTAGAGAGCACTGTCCTTCCTGCAGAGTTAACAAAGAATGATCTATAACCAGATAGCTTATTTCCAAACTTTGATATTAGCGGCTCATGTGTTTCGATACTATAATCCGACTTCAAAGGATAGGAACCCAAATACTTTTCATTAACTTCCATCTCTCTGACATTGAATAATTGAATGGATCTCCATTTGTTAATATCAGAGCAACCCTTGTTGAAATGTATTGAGGATTTTGAAAAGTTAATAATCTGACCTGAGAAAGAGGCATAACTATCCAAGATGTATTTCAATTGATTCACATTTTGCTCGGAATTCTTTCCAAAGAAAAACAGATCGTCAGCAAACATTAGGTGGCTTATTGAAGGAGCACTGATATTGAGTTTGTAGCCACTGTAAAGATTTTGGTCTTCAAACTTTGCCATAAGAAGAGATAAGCCTTGAGAACAAATAATGAAGAATGGCGGAGATAACGGACAACCTTGTCGTAGTCCCCTTCCACTCTTGAAGTTACCATATTGCGCACCGTTAACAATAATAGAAAAAGTAGTAGAACAAACACAGTTCATTATCAGTTGATGTGAATGGCCGTGTATACCCATTTGATGAAGCATGAAACCCCAAAAAGACCATGAAACTCGATCATACGCCTTAGACATATCTAGTTTCAATGCGAAAGAACCTTGTCTCGATCTAGATTTATGCATTGAGTGAATTAATTCCTTTGCGATAACAATATTATCTGTTATTTGTCTTCCTTTTACAAAGGCATTTTGCGACCAAGAAATAAACATATCCAAAAATGGGCTAAGTCTTATAGCCATGATCTTTGCAACGAATTTATATAAAACGTTACACAATGATATTGGTCGAAATTCCATTGCTGAAACCGGATTTTTCACTTTAGGAGTTAAACTAAGATGGGTATGATTTAGCTTACTTGGTAGTTCTCCTGAAAGAAAAACTTGTTGGATGAATTTTGTTGTATCTTCTCCTATTATAGACCAACATTTCTTGTAGAAAACCACCGGAAAACCGTCAGGTCCCGGAGAACCAAACGAGTTCATATCTTTCACCGTCTTCCAGATAAGTTCAGATGTTGGTATTGCAGAAATAGAAGCATTAGAAAGATCATCCATCACAAAAGCAGATTGTTGTAGATCAGATGGTGGCCGAATATTCAAATCTTCTTGAAATAATGTTTTAAAAAAAGTAATCAACTCATCTGCAATTGCACTTGGGTTTGTAAGCCATTGTCCACCACTTCCTTGTAGACTAGAGATATTATTTTTTCTTCTCCTTTGTTGAACCGATAAATGGAATTGTTTAGAGTTTTGATCACCTGTTTTCAACCAAATTTGCTTCATTCTTTGTTCCCAGTAAGTAGCCTCCATAATTATATATTCATTTAGCTGATCAGAAGTTATTTTTTCTTGTTGAAGGGTTGCCACAGTAGGATTAAGCCCTTGAAGATGTAATAACTTTTTCTTCAGTTTACTGATATTATTCTTGATACAACCAATTTTTTCTTTGCTCCAGCTTTTGAGAAACGAACCAAGAGAATTTAATTTACTCATCAAATCACTAGAAAGATTAATGTTCCAACTTTCCAACACCACCTTTAAAAAATCTGGATGAGTACACCAGTAAGCCTCGAATTTATAAGGAGGAGAGTTTCTTGGAATATTTCTACTAGTATTCAGGATGATGGGAGAATGGTCACTCGATAACCTTGGCAGATGTAGAACTCCAGAATTTTCAAACATCAAACACCAGTCTGGAGTAGCAACAACTCTATCCAGACGTTGTCTGATTAAACGTTGATGTTGTCTTCCATTAGTCCAGGTAAATGCCGGACCAGAGAAACCCAAATCAAGAAGATGATTATTACGAATGAAGTTGTTGAAGTGTGTTATCGTACTGTTCATAGATTGATCATCTCCATATTTTTCTCTTACTGAAGAAATAGCATTGAAGTCTCCTATGTAACATTTTGGTCCTTCTACATGCTGAGAATACACGGATAAACTCTGCCAGAAATTTCCTCTTTCTAATCTGTTGGGAGGACCATAAACACATAATAAGTTCCAACGTTGAAAAGCTCCATTTTGTTTCACCTGAAGATGAATTAAGTTTTTCGAAGAAGAAATAAGATCAGCATCAATATCATCCTGCCATAATAATAATAAGCCACCACTTCGTCCTACTACTGGAATTGTACAATGGTTTGAATAACCAAGCTTACGCAGAATCGGATTACAAGAAACTTCAGATAATTTGGTCTCTGAAAGAAATACAATATTTGGTTTTGTACTCCTAAGGAAAGATTGTAAAGTTTGAATTGTTGGGTCATTCCCTAACCCCCAACAATTCCAAGCAAAGACTAACATGGACCGTGCGGCCAATTAGGGCTAGCCGCCACCGCCCATTGATCATCTGAATCCTCCTCGATTCTTGAATCCAAATCTGATTGTATGACTCTAGAATTGCTACATGATCCATCCTGCATTCGTTTAGTGCCACTAGAATCTCCGATGGAAGTTGACTCCGAAACAGAGGCAATGCGAAGTTCTCTAGCCATCGATTTCCATTCACGCCTCCTGGTAATCTTGGTTGGTTTTCTGGGATTCCATAAAACCCGTCCACTGTCACTATCCTGTGGTCTGTGGATTGTCCTGGATAAAAGTTGATGAAGATTCTCATTAACTGATTTACTTGACACCTCTGTTATAGAAGACTTGAGTTTTTTGGTTACGAATTGGAATGATTCTGCTACTTGTAACGACTTAGAAGTATTATAGTTGAATTTGGTTGAAGAATGTTCTTGTTCCAAGACAACGGACTTTCCTTTGGAGAGTTTTGAGTTCAGTTGTTGAAGTGTAGCAATGGAAGTGGTTCCCTGAACGTGGTGTTTTTCGTTTCCCACTGTTACTGGAAATCTCGTATCAGGTACGGTTGGAGCAGTTAAGGGTGAAAATTGGGATTTACCCTGATTAGGATTGATAAAGTAGAATTTGAGTTGGTTTGAAACCGTCATATCTTCATTATCCAATACATAACCTGGAACTGGAAACTGATTTCCCAAGTTAACTTCTTTATTGTAACACGTGTTTGAAGCTGACTTGTAGGAAAGATTTGCATCAACTGATGAGTTTGAATGATGACTCAACATCCCTGAAACTTCTGTTATCGTGGTATTCTGAACTTGATCTCCATTAATGGAAGCATCTTCCTGATAATCTTCTTCTTGTTGAAAATCTTCCAGGACATTGTTGTAGTTTCTTAAAGATGCATTAATTGATTTTTGATATTTTGGTGTTATAAGATTATACGCCTGCTGTTGTAATTCCAGAGGGAATTCCTGATGCACCTTGTCCTTGAGTTGATGAACCTTTGGACATAACTTCATTAAATGACCCATAAGACCACAGAATACGCAGAATCTAGGCAATCTTTCATATCTTATTTCTGCTGCAATTTCCTGACCATTGGACAAAGGAAAGGAGATAGAATCTCTCAGAGGTTGTTTAATATCCACTGGAAGACGGACTCTGGCAAATTTACCCCAGTTCCTAGATTCTTGCACCGAAATAGTTCTATTCACGCCAAAGATAAGCAATCAATTTTTGAATGAACTTTCTATCTAGGTAATTTACAGGTAATCCATGAAGTTGTGCCCAAAATTCCACTCTATCGAAAGTATATTCATGTGGTAATTTGTTTGGGACACATCTTTCCAAAGCTAACAAATCATCTCTTGTTACCCAGGGTGATGATTCCATAATAAATTCGGAATCTGAGTGTGATTCAAATTTAATCAAGTATGTTTCTGATGTGAATTCAGATACATAAAATTTATGGTTGAAGGATCTCCATAACTTGAGAAGTAGTTCCCTCACATTTGAAATTTGGAAGGTTCGCGGAGACAGTATCAGGAGAACCAAGCAGTTTTGATAATCTTTCGATGAATTTGATAATGGAGTATCAATGGAAATTCTCTTAGATGGAGTTTCTTTATTGAGTAAACTTGCAAATTGATGGATCATTTCTGTGTTTTGAGATTGTTGTGAATAGTTTGATTGTTTTGAAAGAGACATGTTGAACGATTTTTGATAAGAAACAGAATAAGAAACTTAAAATTGCCAAAGGCTAGGAAGATTGAAAGTTTTGAAAACTAAAATTAGGAAATCTTCGTTGAAATACGAAGAAATCCAAAGGCTTTGTGATTACAGATGAGTAGGTTTACAGAGAGAGAGGGAGGAGTCTTCTTTCAATCCATAGGGTCATTTTGAAGTAAAGCCAAGCCACCCCTTAACCTTGTATTTTCAAAATGGCTAATATGCCCTTGTTTAATTAACACTAAAAAATTGATTAGGTTAATTAATTGAGTTTAGATTAAAATTTTGAAAATGAAAATCCAGTAGGTTAATCCGTCTTATGAGTTCGATTTCGATCAAAAAATTTGGTTTTCAAAAATGTCAAAGGTCGGCAAGATATACGTTTGAATAAGGTGCCGGCTATATATGGCCTAAGACATGGTCTTTGTTTGAATAAAATGCCGACCAATTTTAGCCTAAGCAAGGTATTTAAATGAAGAACATGCCGACTTTATTTTATTTTTGACACATAGGAGATGGCTATTGAAAATATTAGTCGGCAAGGTCTACAAAAAAAAACCCGCCAGCTGGTGAAAAATACCCGAAATTTGTATAAGTCAAAAATAAAAGAAGGTATTTAAATGAAGAACATGCCGACTTTTTTTTTTGACACACAGGAGAGGGCAATTGGAAAATATTAGTTGGCAAGGTCTACAAAAAAAACCCCCACTGCATTTGTTGAGAAAAAACCACACGGCATGTGTATAAGTATAAGTCGGCAAGGTCTTCAAAAATACCCCCTCGGTTGTAGAAAAAATTTACTGATGTCGCCATGGATGTTATGAAAAGTCGGCAAGGTATAGATATGGATATCTTGCCGACCCTGTAATTGTTAAATTTAGAGATGAAAAGTCGGCATGTTATTCAACCTTATACCCCGCCGACTATATTTTGGCAATGCAAGGTCGACAAAAATACCTATGCCGACTTTTGGTTCGTTTTGATTCTTCGTTTTTTTTTTTTTTTTGATTTCACATGTATAGTTAGAGTGTAGAAGAAAGATTTTGATTTTTTTTTATATGTTTTGGCCGGCAAGGTATTTTAGTATGGGTAATTTGGTCTTTTAACACCTTTTAGACACCCCTTAGCACACTCTTTTGGATGGGAACAAAATGAATATACCCCAATTAATCTGGGTATACTCCAATCAAGCCAGGTTAATTAACCCAGCAGGATTTTTCCGGGGAGAATTTTTTTTCTTCTTTTTTTTCCGCGCAGCTTATCGACTTTACGCATCAAATAACGATTGGGGTTCGACTAATTGATGCCCCAGCTATGAGACACACCGGCACCCCAAAAAAGTGTTGTTGACCCGCTCAAATGACTTGGTGGGTATATCGGCAAAACCCTAAATAAAGGTTAAATTCGTCAAATGGAGAGAACCCTAGAGAGCCAGTCCATTCCGCTATTAAAGCCAAATAACAGAGAAACCCTAAATCATTCATCAAAAATATCCTTAATCGATCTCCCTCAGTTTCATCGCTTTTCTTTGTATGTTTTGCATATCGATTTTTGCTTATAGCTGTTATTGCCTATCCAAATACCAGGTGATGAAAATTGGATTTAAAACTCACGACGGTCATCAGAGACTTTGTGTCGTTGTTGATTCGAAATCTATTTTTTCTGATGGATTTTCTCTCTATTAGCCGATTAAGTTTTCAGTTTGTTTTATTTTTTGATTTTATTATTGAATCACTTATGAATCGAGATTGAGGCGTGGTGATGAAAAAAGTTAAACTCTATCCGACTAAATATATGAATGGATCAAATAACCTCCTACTCATTCTGAACACTGTATATCTCGATCATTAAGATTCGTTTCCGTTTATTGTTTTTCAAGTTGCAATTCTATGAAAAATTTAGGAGTTAGGGTTTATGTTGATTTTTGGTTTTCGATTAGTGATTTACGATTTCGACACGATGAGGAGATTTATTAATGTTGAATCAGATCGAAAGATCTTTGAAACTTTACTTTCATCAAGTCCTTTTCATTCTGAGTGTCAATATTTCGAAAGTAAATCCATTTTTCCCCTCTGGTTTCTAGTATGTAATTCTTTTTGCATTCATCCATAAATTTAATTGTTTGGACAAAATAATCTGATTTTTTGGTTGTGGCATCTGGATTTGAGAAATAATGTCACCAAAAAAAAAATAAAAAAACATATAGGCAATAATTGGGAATCCAAAACAAAGTTCTGTAGGTTCTCTTTTGTGGCTGAATTTACTATCTTTGTCATTTAGATTAAGTTTGTTCAATTTAGTCCAGGAAATTTAACTCGACTATGATTTTACTTTCAAGCATGTAGTCCTTTTACATTTAGTGTTATTAGGAGTTGTATGCCACTGAATTACACTATTTTCTAAATTCTATCTCAAGTCAATTTTGAATGCATTTGTGTAGTTGCGGTGAAATACTTGGCTTCACGGGTAATTAGAATCAATTTTCGGATTCTATGAATGCGGTACTAAATTTTAAATTTTATTTTTCTTAAGTCAGAATTATTTTATTTAGATAATGTAAAGTTTAGTCAGAATTATTTTATTTAGATAATGTAAAGTTTAGTCCCGCTTCGGGGAATACGAAGCTTAATTCTAATTATGATTAAATCTATATTTTTAATTACAAATTATTCAATTTTTTTTTTTTTACTATGTCTTAATTCCAAGCCAGTGGTCCGTAAGGTCTCTTGATCTTTCCACCGTAACCAGATTTTTAAGTGTTGTTTGAAACTGAGACGTAATTCCATTAAAAATTTGAAAGCTATCACCAGCAGGCAGCAACCAGAGAATTCAAACACACAGACATTTATCTGAAGTGAAGTTACATGCTAGAAACTTTGTAGAAACTTTGTTCGGAGTATATAAATTTGAAAGCTATCACCAGCAAAATCAATAATCATTGTAAATCCTATGGTTATATCAATAGTTCTGGCTCGGCTCTGTTTAACAGTCTGTTTATAGCATAACGCCATTGTAATGAAAGAACAACATTACAAACTAGTAGACAAGACAGGGAAGTTCACATGGATGTTTCAAAAAGGAAAAGAAAACTTCCCTAGACTTTAGGCTGGCTCTAATTGTCGCCCAAGATTCAAGCTGAATGTTGGATCTACATCACCAAGCTGAATGTTGGATCCACGTCACCAAAATGCATCGACCGGGCGCAGTGGGGATCCAAGATTCTATCTTGATACGCAGTTTGAAGATTCGTAACACGCAGATTGGAACTGCGTATTATGGGAAAACTCAAAAGCGCAGTTGCTAACTGCGTATTGACCGTGTTGATTAGTCCACGCGCAGATTGAAACTGCTTGTGCTAGAAAACCCTAAAACCAACGAAGCCGCAACTCTTCTTCTTGCGATTAGAATTCATTTTTGACCAGCTAAATTCGAAGGATCGTTTTATGTTTGATGGTGTGTTTCTTTGAGTGGTTGATGGAGTGTATTTATAGGAAACAATTATTATTTATAAATGAAAAATCTTGGCGTTACAGTGTGTTGATAAGGATAACGAGATTTCTATCAGAAGTTGTTGTGAAAAAAAGTGTGTAGATGACTTAGTGGTAACTGCCTAAGTTGAGTCGTATGAGTGTTTGCAACTACAGAACTGGGCTATGTTTAACCAGAGCTCAATTTGAGAAAGTATACGAAAAATACTCGGCGTTTAACATTACAGTGTAAACCGGGTGTAGGAAAAAAAGGTCAAACAAATATAAAAGTTTGTAACCGCGTATAAAGAATACGCAGTTTGAATATGCGTGCAACGCAATTTCTAAATGCGTGCAGAAGAATATTCCGTGGATTATTCTTTGATACGCGGTTAGAAACTGCGTACCTTGGGTACTTCCAACTTGGATCCAAGCTAAACGCATCACTCATTCTGGATCATGCTAACTATTCACCCATAAACGACAGTTCTACGGGGATAATCTTGGATGTTGGACTCCATAAGAGCCAGCCTAACAAGAGAAGAAACCTATAAAAGTTCAACAGTAGTTTTTAAAGCAACTAAAAGAACAGCATTAGAAGAAACCGCAACTAATGGGACACGTAAACATAGAGTTCTACGTCAAATCTTTGTATTCTATCGAATAACACCTTTGGTTCTCAGATTCCTAAGAATCTCAGCTGACAGGGTTTAAAATCTGTTGGAAAAAAAAAAACCCTATATCAACATCCAATGGCATGTTCAAAGTGTCGCCTAACATGCCAAGCCACACTCCCATCTCCCACTACTAAAATTTTCCCAAACTTTTTAAAACTGTAATGGCTTCGGATACCCAAGGTAAAGGTAATGAAAAGAAGATTCTGGTGGTGGAAGATGATAGTGGACAAAAATCAACCAATCATACCAATCATGTTCAACAAGGACAGTGGCTTCGAGCTGCAATTCTTGGTGCAAATGATGGATTACTGTCCACCACTTCACTCATGCTCGGAATTGGTGCGGTAAAGGAGGATCGATTGTCCGTAGTTCTCTCTGGACTTGCTGGTGCTGTTGCAGGAGCTTGCAGTATGGCTGTTGGGGAATTTGTATCTGTTTCAACTCAAAGAGATATTGAAGAACTGGGTAGAACTCTGAATCAAACTAAGTTATCAAATCAGGATCAAGAATCACAAGAGAATGTTAGTCGTACTAATTTGGATGTTTCACCTAATATAATTCTTGGTGGAAGAAAGAGCATAATCGCCGGACCCAATGAAATAGCTGCAGTTTCACCATCGACTTTGACATATGGGAGGAGCTTACAATCTTTCTCACCAGGGAAATCTCCGTTGACGAAGGTAATTTCAGAGGATGGCATAGTAAAATTGAAGAAACATGATGAGATCAATGTGCAACTACCAAATCCAGCACTAGCTGCCTCAGCATCAGCTTTGGCATTCTTATTTGGTTCATTTTTTCCACTGGCAACAGCTTTGCTAATTAAAGAGGACAAAGCAAGAACCATTTTGATTCCTATTGTTACATCAATAGCTCTAGCACTATTTGGGGGGTTAGGGGCTCGTCTTGGTGGATCGTCAGTCAGCATTTCTGCTTTCAGAGTTGTTGTTGGAGGGTGGATAGCCATGGGTATAAGTTATGGAATACTAAAACCTTTCCATGTTGAAGATCAAGAAACAGATTCAACTTAGCACTGCTATGAGCAGGCGTGTATTTCATTTTAGAAAAACAAGTTACTCCTGCGTTCAATCATGCTTGTGTTAGTTAGATCATACTATAGGGAATGAAAAACTTTGATCTTACCTCACAAAGTTTATAGTCCTTGCTTAGTAGTACTACCTCTGTTCCTGCAAAAGTGATAGTAACACTTTTGCAGAAACAGAGGGAGAATACTGAACCGTCATCTTATAATGTACTATAAGACTCACTTTTGCAGGAACAGAGGGAGAATACATTTAGTGTCGGAACTGAACCGTCATCTTATAATGTACTATAAGTATCGTCCAAGTGTTTAACCAGCATTTTGTATTCTGCTGCTTTCGAACTAGTTCTCAATTTTACACCTTGGCTATGCTAATGTTCTTAGTGTGTACAAGTATTAGGGGAAGTTATTTTTTATGATCTGCCAATAATAGGAGCCTCTTGTAGCGATTATCAGGCAAAAATGTATCCGCTAAACAAGAAGAAAGTACCTATAGTTTCTTCCAATTCCATTACGCTTTCTCTTTCTCCAAAGGAAGAAGCACACTAGAAGAAGCCAGAGCAAGACCAAGTCTCACAAACTAAGCTGAAGAAGCAGAGCTACATTGGAAGCAGCAAAGTGGGCAGTGGACAATGGCAACAACAACAACAGAATACAATGGCAATGTATAACTGTGCTTCATGAAGCTAAGACAATGCCATAACTGTATACAGTTTTTTGGCCATTAGGTTTACTCCGAGAGAAGCAAGACAACAGACTCCTTAGCTAAAGAAACAAAAACTTATTATAGAAATGAAACCTGGAGCCCTAACTGTTCCTATTGTATTAGACTAAACCTTTTAGTAGATAGATCCAACATTAGGCTAAATGTGTCTAACTATCCAATATAAGATTACTCTACTAATTTTTTCCTAACAAACCTTTCTGGCCAGTTTGGCTACTCTTTTGATATATTTGTTATTCACAAAAAACTGCACAATCGTTTGGAATTAGATCCAAACTTAGTCGGCACCCACCGTGGCAGCAGTACTAGTTTTAAAGGTTTCTGATAGGTCATTGGTGTTGTTCTATGCCGGAAGTGAAGTGAGTATCAACAAAATAATTAGATTGAACATGCCTACAGGAGTGACTAATGAGCCCAATTTTCAAAATACGAAAATTGCAGATAATACCCAAATCACAGATACTAACAACACAAATTCAGAACTCCTATAATGTAAACGGGAAACAGTTGATGCCTAATTTTATTTTTTACAATACAAATTACTATGACTAATAAATTAGGGCATACAAACTACTAGTAGAATAGAAACTTACAAAGAGGACACCAAACGATTTGAGATTATTAATCTTCATAAACACGACATTCATCCGTCTCAGGATTCTCATTGCAGAAAGACTCCAGCGGATCTTCCTTCTCAACTTTCATACGAAAATCAGCTTTAGCTTGACTAATTTCCTCAACCTCATCCCAAGCAACTTTACACTCATCTGTAATTGGATTATAATTTTCACCACCACAAACTTGAGTAGCTTCTTGAACTTTCTTCTCAATCATTTCTGACAGTTGCTTGTCTTTCATCTGTGTTCCTTTGAATTTCATAGCTCTTACTGAGAATGATTTCAGGGTTTTGATTTTATCATTACGGTTTTGATTTCGGAAAGAAACTGAAGTGAGTTTGTAGAGATTATTTGGTACCAGAGAAATTGAAGATGAAAACAGGGTTTGATTTTTGTTTGCTGTTGAAGAAATGTTTAAACCAGTGACTGAAGCCATTTGCAGAACTAGAGGAAACTAACTCCGTCGTTGTGATCGATTTTGCTCGTCTTTCTGTTTGTTTTTATTATTACGGTTGGTAGAGATAATTTGGATGGTGAAGTTTGTTGGTTAAATGCCCCTGTAAACTACTATATTTACTTGTGGAGCGATGCCCCCCCAGCAATATTACCAAGTCGCCCTTCCAGTTGCGGCCACTGATTGGAAGGAAAATAAGGGTAAAGTTGGCATTCAAGGAAAAATGAGGGATGGGTGTCTTTATCTATAACAACGACCTGCTAGTGTTCTGATCTTATCTTTAAAGAGGGATCCAATCAATAATGACCGGAAGAAGATAACAAAAATAGTTAGAAGTCCGTTCATTGACAACACTGACGATCTAGTTTTCATTTTGCTTGTAATGTCATTCTCAAATTCTCATACGCAACCTCGTGCAAAACCAAGGGCAGGTGAAAATTAAGGTGGATGGAAGTGGATGAGGGAGTAGGGATGAGTGTTTGTGGCACAATAATAAATGGGTGAAAAATGATATCTAAGACTGGAGGTGGTTCACAGGATTCACAGCCATTGCCATATCGTTTTGTGGAGGCACCGTTGTTTTTTTTTGTTAACGCATACTATAGCACCAGCTTTTATGGTTTTTTTTTTTTATAAGAAAAACAAAGTTCTGCACACTACCCTGAAGAAGTAGTGACATTCAAGTATATTGGCCAGTTTAGTTCAGGATTCGTGCTGGCATCCCTGCTTAAATTGACTAGATGGTTTCCGACCCATCTCTCATTGATTACAGCCTCGTTACAAATAGTAGATATGTTTGCAGCAAACAGATTGTCTCGTCTATTAACTAAATTGAAAGACATTGCTTGAAAATTAACTAGTTGCCGTTTGTAGTTGCCAAAATGATTGTTGTTCTTGAATCTGTCCTCTTTAGCCTTACCGTACATTCCAATTAGCAGTAATAGAGTGGATTGTGAGTCACTTTGAAATTCAATACGGTATCCACCGAGTTCATTTGCCCATTGGAAAGCTGCTTCGGCTCCATTTTGCTCTAAGTGATCTCTTGAGTTCTACCCCGATGATTCTCCTCTTGCTTCTCTACATGTAACTGTATCATCCAACAAAGTTAGTCCCATTGCAGAGTCACAGATATCTGGAAACATGGACAACGTTATGTTGATTCTTAGTCTCATGAAACCTGGATAGCTGTTATAATTGAACCTTGTAATCTTTAAGCTTTCATACTGCATAGGACTGTAGTACAGAGTTTGGGAGAGAGCATAATTTTTATTGTTCACATGTAAACATTCATTCATATATTTCACTATGGGATTAGCAGTAACCCAACTATTTTGGTCTTTGTTTCCAATAGCCTTGTTGTGTCTGGCTTTCCAGATGTGCCAGGAAATGGTGCTACAGAATTCTGCCCAGCCCATATATTCCCCATCCTTGACCTTTGAATTAAATAGAGTATTTAACCAATCATGAAAGGTAGTGGCATTTTGTTTTACATATGTCATATTAAAATTTAAATGATTCTAAACCTGAGCTGCAAAATTACATTCCATGAGTTAAAGATTTATTACATGCATATGACATAACTGGCAGGTTGTGTTTACATTTGGCAGAATTGCCGCCACTCTAGCCATTTTCCACATAAACAACTTGATTGAGGGAGAAAATCTTAGTTTCCAGATGGGTGTCCACATAGTAGTATTTCCTTTGTTGTCATTTAACTTGTTGTACAAGGATCTAACAGAAAATTTTCCATCTTGTTTAAGGTTCCAAATGGCTTCATCCACTCAATCATCCAGAGGAATATGTATTTGTTTGATGATGTTTACAGTTTCTGTGTCAAAACACTTGGTCAACTTGAAGATATTCCATTCTTTTTCCGGTGTTATCAGATCACTGACTTTGTGAAGCCCCTCTGTTCCTATACTTGGTTTCACTAATAGTGGTTTTTTTTTATCCTTGATCCAATAGTCAACCCATATATCTATGGTGTCTCATTTTCATATGATCCAGAAGCTATTGGTTTGAACCTGTTCCATTCATTTTTTTATCCCCTTCCATATCCAAATGTCTGTTTGTTTAGGTTTAGTAAAAAAACGGAGGTCTAACAACCACAACCAATATTTCGTACGACAATATGTATATAAAAATTCCAATATACTTTCAAGAGAATCAACTATACAGTCAGATTCAATCTAGGAAAAAGTATATCAAAGAGTTTATATCTCAATTTCTCAATTCAATCTGCAATCAGCAAATAGGAATTTGCGAGCCCGGTTGAATAAAAGAAATAATTTGAACGGTACCAAAGACTAATGTTCAAGTGTCAATCAATTTATATCAACAACCAAAGGTTGGATTATCTAATTGATTGATCTTAACGCATAACCTGTGATATTTCTATTATATAACAAAATATAATGCGGAAAAGAAATAACACAGACACCAGAATTTTGTTAACGTGGAAAACCGCAAATGCAGAAAAATCCCAGGACCTAGTCCAGTTTTGAACACCACAATGCATTAAGCCGCTACAGACACTAGCCTACTACCAATGAACTTCGGACTGGAATGTAGTTGAGCCCTAATCAATTTCACATTGATCAAGGTATAGTTGCGCTCCCTACGTCTCTGAACCCCAACAGGATTCTACGCACTTTATTCCCTTAGCTGATCTCACCCATAACCAAGAGTTACTACGACCCAAATTCGAAGACTTGATAAACAAATCTGTCTCACACAGAAAAGTCTATTGGAATAGATAAATCTGTCTCCCACATAAATACCTATGAGTTTTGTTCCGTCTTTTGATAAATCAAGGTGCACAAGAACCAACTGATAAACCAGACTTATATTCTTGAAGAATAGCCTAGTATTATCAATCACCTCACAATAATCTTAATTGTACGGTATCCAAACAAGATATTGTGGAATCACAAACGATGAGACGAAGATGTTTTTGACTACTTTTAATCTTACCTATCGGAGATAAATCTCAAGCAAATCTTAGTAAAGATAATACTCAATCACGATAGTATAAGTAAGATCAGAACACGTAACTACAGAGAAAATAGTTGGGTCTGGCTTCACAGTCCCAATGAAGTCTTCAAGTCGTTAACCTACATGGTTTCGTGAAAAACCTAAGGTTAAAGGAGAATCGACTCTAGTCGCAACTAGTATCACACATGAGGTGTGGGGATTAGGTTTCCCAGTTGCTAGAGTTCTCCTTTATATAGTTTTCAAATCAGGGTTTGCAATCTAAGTTGCCTTGGTAACAAAGCATTCAATATTCACCGTTAGATGAAAACCTGATTAGACTCAAGCTAATATCTTTCAACCGTTAGATCGAACTTAGCTTGTTATACACAAATGAAATGTACCTTAATTTAGGTTTGAGTAACCGTACTTATACGTGTACACAAGGTTGGCTCAATAGTAGTTAACCGAGGTTAGGTATAACTAGTTCAAATGATCACTCAAATGAAACTAGCTATAGAGTTGTTCAATTGCTATATTCTCATAGAAGTATACAAGAACACAATTGAAGCAAAATCGTTTTGATTCACTCGAATCAATTCATGAAAATTATAGCCACGGTTTTCAAAGAATGAATTCCTTATTATATAAATGTATTAGTTCATGTTTTAACCGATTTAAGAACTTTAACCACTCAAGTATGCAAACGTGTACGCATACTTAAGTAGTCGGACCAAGTTTGGTTTTCACCAGTATGCGAACGTGTACGCATACCTCCAAACCCAGCAGAATTTCCCGGACATGAACCTTACGCCAGTACACGTATAGGTACGTGTACTTAGGTTCCCGAACTCCTGAAACCAACAGGTACGCATACGGGTGTTCATATTATGGTTCCCGGGCATGGATCACATATATGCAAGAATGCATAACATGTTTATAATCCAATATTGGTTAAGTGTTATCAACTCTATTTCAATCATTGAAACTTTCTTAGAGGAAGACAATAGCCGTTTTCACACACTATTAGCATCAAAGCAATTTTTAAGTTATTGAAATAATCATAACGAAGCATTCCAAGTCTACACCAAATGATTGTATCACACAAACCATGTAAGATGTTACTCGGTGATTTTCACATGATCATCTTTTGACTTTCGTCTAGAATATAAGATGAACTTGGTTGAAGCGAAAGCTTACCAACACATATTTCGAGAAATATGTAAGCGAGTTAAACTCAGCTCGAAATATCAAATGTGCATAGTAGAAAACCATATAACACTATAACTTATGTCTCAATATAGGAGATAGAGTAGAAATAGACTTTCCAAGTGATATATGAGTTTTAGTCTCCACATACCTTTTGTTGATGAAGTTCCACAAGCTCTCCTTAGTAGTTCTTCGTCTTCAATTGATGAACGCCGTGAAGTCTAATGCTCAACTACACAATCTATCCTAGTCCGAGACATCTATAAATAGACTAGAAATCAACACTAATAGTTTTGATCACTAACATTGACAAACAAGCTTGAGATTGCAACGCTTGCGAGTTCGACCAAGCAGTGCTCTAACATTTAGTTTCTAAGTGCATTACGTCTTTGTTGGGGTAGTATTTGACTTTTAGAATCAATGCACATAAGTTTTTAGGATTATCCTTCGGTTTCCATCCCAATCTACTTATCATGGCAGTGTTAAAATGTTGTACGTTTTGTATTCCTAGACCACCTTGGTCAGTGGAAGTACAAACAGGGTCCCAGGATTTGAGATATAGGCCTTTAGGATTTTCAATATCCTTTCTCCACCAAAAATCACGTTGTACCTTATTCATTTCTTTGCAAACTTTTTTTGGTATTCTAAAACAGTTCATTTGATATATACTCATAGTAGAAGTTACAGATTTTATTAGCACGGTTTTTCCTATGATAGTTATATTTTTCTTCTGCCAACCTATGAATCTATATATTTTTCATGTTTTTAACCATAGGTTCAAAGCTCTTTACCTTAAATTTATTAGTAAAAAGGGGCGAGCCTAGCTATCTGTCGTCAAGAGGGATGGGTTTGACATGGAGAATGTCTAGGATTTCTTTCTTTCTATCATGGTCAGTTTTAGCACTAAAAAAGACCCCTGATTTGCTAAAATTAATTAGCTGACCCGAGGCCCTCCAAAAATCATTGAACATACGGATCAGATTGTGAGTACCAAAAATCTGTTGTGCCACATGGCACAACATTAAAGGTGGAGTAACTTATTATATTACAACAACGCAAACTACATATCTCCTTAGGATGCTAAGTTATGAAGTTATCTCTATCAACGTGTGGCGCAATGTTAAAGGTTGGAGTATCAAAATACGCTACAACGGAGTACACCAAATCACTACCAAGATTGCTTAGTTATTAAGCAATAGGTTGTAGTATAGGCACATGGGTGTGTCTGTCTGTCAGAGGTAGCTGAGCAGTCTGCACAGATTTTAGTACGAAGGAGCAATCGTCAACCACGTGGGCTCAGAGTATGTGGCATCCTCTGACTGGCGAAGGTACGCGGCCAACGAAGGTACAACTTGTACGGAGGATTCACAGTTCACGATGGAACGTGGAGGACGCTAAGGTGGCATCCTCTAATTGTCGAAGGTACGCGGCCAATGAAGGTACAACTTGTACGGAGGGTTCACAGTTTACGATGGCACATGGAGGAAGCTAAGGTGGCATTCTCTGATTGGAGATGGTGGGCGGCCAACAAAGGTACTTGATTGATCAAGGACCATCAGATCTCGATGGAACATAAGTCATCAAAGATATCCATGATACATGTGGAGCTATAAATACCCATCATCATCTCAAGAGAAGGAAAGAATTTGGGTTGATTAGGAATTAGGGAAAATGCTCTCTCTCTCTACTCTTTACTTCTAGAGCTTCATACTTTCTTCAATGGAGTTCTTCCACTCAAATGTAACAAGATCAATAATAAACTTGTCATCTTTACCCGTGGACGTAGGTTAAGATTAACCGAACCACGTAATCTCTTGTGTGATTTATTAACTTAGTTGCACTTACATTATCTTCTCACTTAACTATTTACTGAGTTATCTATGTTTTCTGAGTTATCTGTATTCTCAGAGTTATCTCTGTTCTCTGGGTTGTCTCTGTTCATCTGAGATATCTCTTTATTTAGCTTGTTTGCTTACTCGTCTCTGTTCTACAGAGTTACCATTGTTTTCTTAGCATCTGATCTATCGAAGTATCTTTGCTTACTTAGTATATGATCTTCTTAGCAAATCGCATTACGAACATACCTTTTATTACTCAACGAGATCGGTTCAACCGAGGTATCTATACTACTTAGTATCGGATTCTCTAAGTTGTTCTTATTACGTAGACTATGGAAAAATTAGTAGTGACAGTTTGGCGCTAGAAACGAGCTGGACCGAAAAGCTCTCGATTTTCGTTATATTTGCTATTTCATCATCTTTTTTCTTTAGATCTTCTTTAGAAGATCAGATCTAAGAATAAGAGGCATAGATCTCACTTTCTAGTGAAGATTTATCATTCTTTGACAAGTTTTCGAGTATTAAACCTCGAAGAAATCTTGAAATCTTACGGATCTACAAAAAGTGGTTAAGAAACACCTTTAAAAATACTTTTCAAAGCTTAAAAAGCTATTATTTTATTGTTATTTGCTTGCTCATGAGCAAACCTTTTCTGGATCCGAATACCTTTGTCTCCGAATGATCTCATTAAAAATTTAGGAGTAAAATTCCTAAGGTTATTTATGAGCTGAGGGTCGTTTTCTTTCGCATAGGCCTTCTTTTACTCAGCTTGCGGTATTCTCTGTTATTTTTTAATAATATCGAAGCAAACCTTCTCTGGATCTGGATACCTCCGTTTTCGAAGGAACCTCAGTAAAAGTTTTGGAATAAAATCCCTAAGGTTATTTATGAGTTGAGGGTCGTTTTCTTTCGCATACGCCTTCTTTTACTCAGCTTGCAGTACTCTCTGCCATTTTTGAATCTGAGGTTCATTTAGGAACTAAGTCCCAAACATTGGACAGTTTTATTAAATACGAACTCAGCAAACATATCGATGTTAAGCTCTATACCAAACTTTTAATTTTTAATATATTTTTTTTAAATTTTCGTAATGGGGCTACTAAGAACGTAGCCTTCCCCTTTTCCTCTTTACTCTCAGGAAACGGAAATACAAAAATCAAAATTACGAAGCCTTGGAGCGAAAATAAAGCTTATCTTTGGCTCGAGTGTATTCATATACACTTTCAACAGTCAAAGACAAAAAAGAAGATTGTTCTTTGCTCGTACGTATCTAAGTAAATGAAGCTAGGGGCGAAAATAAAGGTTATCTTTGGCTCAAACGTGTCCATACATGTTCTCAACAGCCAAACACAATTACGAAGGCTGCCCTTGGCTCGTACATAACTAAGTACGAGTATACCGGGGCAAAGATGGAGCTTATCTTTGGCTCTTCTCAACATCCAAAGATTAAAACGAATACTTACCTTGACTCGTATGTATCTAAGTACGAGCAGCCAGGGGCAAAAACGGAGCTAATCTTTGGCTCGAATGTATTTATATACATTCTCAATAGCCAAAGAAAATTACGAAGATTGTTCTTGGATCGTACGTATCTAAGTACAAGTATCCAGGGACAAAAAGGGAGCTTATCTTTGGCTCCTCTCAATAGCCAAAGATTACAACGAAGGCTGTCCTTGGATCATACATATCCAAGTACGAGCATCTAGGGGCAAATATGGAGCTTACCTTTGGCTCGAGTGTATTCATCTACATTCTCAACAGCCAAAGATAGAAACGAAGGTTGTCCTTGGCTCGTACGTACCTAAGTAAACGAAGACAGGGGGAAAACGAAGCTTATCTTTGGCTAGAGTGTATTCATATACATTCTCAACAGCCAAAGACAAAAACGAAGACTGCTCCGTGGCTCGTACTTATCTAAGTAAACAAAGCCAGGGGCAAAAGCGGAGCTTATATTTGGCTCGAATGTATTTATATACATTCTCAACAGTCAAAGAGAATTACGAAGACTGTCTTTGGATCGTATATATATAAGTACGAGTAGCCAAGGGCAAATACAGAGCTTATCTTTGGCTTGAATGTATTTATACACATTCTCAATAGCCAAAGACAATTACGAAGGCTGTCTTTGGATCGTATGTACCTAAGTACGAGCATCCAGGGGCAAAGATGGAGCTTACCTTTGGCTCGAGTGTATTCATATACATTCTCAACAGCCAAAGAGAATTACGAAGACTGTCTTTGGCTCGTACATATCTAAGTACGATCAGCCATGGGCAAATACGGAGCTTATCTTTGGCTTGAATGTATCTATACACATTCTCAATAGCCAAAGACAATTACGAAGGCTGTCTTTGGATCATACGTACCTAAGTACGAGCATCCAGGGGCAAAGATAGAGCTTGTCTTTGGCTTGAATGTATTTATATACCTTCTCAACAGCCAAAGACAATTACGAAGACAGTGTTTGCCTTGTACATATCTAAGTACGATCAGCCAAGGGAAAATACGAAGCTTATCTTTGGCTCAAATGTATTCATATACATTCTCAGCAGCCAAAGATAATTACGAAGGCTGCCCTTACCTCGTACATATCTAAGTACGAGTATACAGGGGCAAAGATGGAGCTTATCTTTGGCTTGTGTGTACTCATACACATTCTTAACAGCCAAAGACAACTACGAAGAGTGTCCTTGACTCGTACGTATCTAAGTACGCGAATCCAAGGGACAATACGAAGGTTATCTTTGGCTAGAACGTGTCTATACACGTTCTCAAAGACTATTTCGAAGGCTACCCTTAGCTCGTACATATCTAAGTACGAGCATCAATGTATTTATAGACATTCACGACAGCCAAAGATAATTACGAAGACTGTCTTTGGCTCGTACGTATCTAAGTATGAGAAACTGGGACGAAGATGAACCGCAAGGAGAAAGGTTCAAAATACAACTCATGTGGAAGAACAAAGCTTTGTTCCTCTAAAATTCTTAAGCTTATCGGTTTGCGAATTTCTGGGGGCAAAAGAATGTCATCGGAAGACATTACCTGCTCAAAGTTTATAGCTTTGTATACTCAGTCAGAAGGAGTTCATCAAGCAACAGCTCCGTGAGCTACTATAGTGGGTAGCATCAACATCATCAACGAAGGTCAATCTTCCCAAAGCAGACATACAAACGAAGGTGGAGGTCATAATAATTGGAGCCAAAGACATCAGCAATGGTTGTAGTTTACAACTTAAGTCTGAATCCGAAGGTATACATGGGAGCGAAGCCCCTTAAATGCAGACTCACCATCGTCAGGCATACATGTGAGCGAAGCCTGTTAAAAGCAGACTCACCATTGTAAAGAATGGGTTATTCAATCCAAATCTACGAAGGTACAAGTCAACAAAGCACATGTGCATAGGTGTATGCATACTCAACGAGGATACAACTCATACTCAGCTACGAGGGGTCACACGACGACGCATAAGCAGACGCAACCTGTCAACCACCACTATTGCGATGCTCCCAGTTTGGAAATGCACGAAGCCTGTATACATTTGTATACCCACAAGTGCACAACTCAAATGCAATAAAGAACGAAGTATGTATACATATTTATACCCCAACTCTCCAACCTGAGGAACATACAAAGTGCCAAAGACTAATGCAAGGGGCAGTTCATTGCAAGAAGAAATTCTTCAATACTAAGAAGAAGCAACAATTCAATCCTAGAGGGTACCATTCGAATACACAGTGTGTTAAAGGAATTTGTATTTCTATGCAGGAACGAAGCCTACAAGAGCAACTCACTGCAACCATAACGAAGCCTACAAGGGGCATCTCACTACACGCAAAGTACCATGTGACACCCGTTAACTAAAAGGAAGCTCCCCAGGACGAATATGTAGCTGACACCGACAAGGAGGCAACCTCAAATTATACAGACGAACGCTCCATAAATGCAAATACTCTTCCTTTCAAAAGCTGCAAGAACCATCTTTCAAAAGCAAAAGGGGGCAAACATACATCAATCATGGCGCCTTTACAACATCAACTAAAAATGACAAATACTTGGTGAAGGTAATACAATTGTAAGGTATGCTTATATACATAGAAATCAATATAAAGCTTGGATTTGGAACGTAGATTTTAATGCGTGTGAAATGAAACAAATATGCAAAAACAAAGGGTTAGAACTGACACCCATCGTCACAATTGACGACAAAAACGAAGGGTTAGAAATGACACCCACCATCAGAATTGACGATCAGGCAAGGCACGGCATAACTGCGCATATGTCAATCTCGGATCCTTAGGGCAAGTAAATCCCACTAAGAGGCAAATAATAAGCAATATATCCCATAAAGAGAGATACCTTGTCGAAGTAAAGCATCCTTTGCGCTGAACGTGGAGGGTTACAGGAAATATTTTGCCCACGTAGGGACCCTCGCCACCACGGTACCTTCTGGCCAAAGGATACTCTGGTAGGACGTTGAATGTTCCACCAAGGTTAATCATACCTTAGCACCGAGCGATGGCTTGATTGTGCAACAAACTAGACATACTATGTCATAAATATTGTGCAACAAAGCAAGCAAAATGCTAGAACACACATTACCAAAAGGTGAAAAATACCAAATGGTGTATGTACGTATTTACGCAGGTACAACAATACGCGAAAAACTTAACCAACGACAAAGGTTCCAAAAGGTATACTTCCATTGCAAAGGAGCGAAGCTACAACAACGAGAGTACACCAGGAGACAACTCCATACCATGCAAGTAAAGAGACATCTTAGAGTCACCTTAGCCGAAAGAAAAACTAAAAGGTAAATAATATACTCCCAAGTAATAAGCTCAAACTCAGCTAAAACTTAGCTCCATGGTATGAGATGCCGACTGGTTCAAAATGATAACAAAGATATCTAAGCAGTGAGCGAAGGCTCCGCTTTTAAAAGGAGTGAAAACTACTATCCCAGTCTCAGCTTTCATTAAAGAAGGTGTGAACTTCGTAAAAAAAATACATACATACATACATGCATACATACATACATACATACATACATACATATATACATACATACATACATACATACATACATACATACATACATACATACATACATACATACATACATACATACATACATACATACATACATACATACATACATATATGCATACCTATATACACACATACATATATACATGCTTGAATACATACAAACATACATATATTTTTGTGATAATATTAGCACCAAAGCCTTGTTCGATACTTCGAAGGTATCTCAGTAAACTACTTCAGTACTTCGAGGGTACCTCGGCAAACTACTTTGATACTTCTCTACATCGACAAACTACTTCAATACTTCAAAGGTACCTCAGTAATATACTTCGATACTTCTATATTTCGAAGGTACCTCAGTAATATATTTCGATACTTCTATACTTTGAGGGTACCTCAGCAAATTACTTGGATACTTCTATACTTCGAGGGTACCTCAGCAATTTACTTCAATACTTCAATGGTACCTCAGCGAATTTACTTCAAGGATACCCCAGCAAGCTGCTTCGAAGGTATCTCAACAAACTTATTTGATACTTCGATGAAAATCTTCAGCGAAATAAACGAAGGAAGATCAAGATTTTTTCTTAAGGGTCATTCTTCGAATAACCCTCAAGAAAAGGGGCAAACTGTGAGTACCAAAAATCTGTTGTGCCACGTGGCATAACATTAAAGGTGGAGTAACTTATTATGTTACAAAAACGCACACTACATCTGTCCTTAGGATGCTAAGTTATGAAGTTATCTCTATCAACGTGTGGCGCAATGTTAAAGGTTGGAGTATCAAAATACGCTACAACGGAGTACACTAAATCACTACCAAGATTGCTTAGTTATTAAGCAATAGGTTATAGTATAGGAACATGGGTGTGTCATGTACATGTCGAGGTAGGCGAGCGATCTGCATGACTTTTAGTACGAAGGCGCGGTCGTCAACCATGTGGGCTCAGAGTATGTGGCATCCTCTGACTGGCGAAGGTACGCGGCCAACGAAGGTATAACTTATACGGCGGATTCACAGTTCACGAAGGCACGTGGAGGACACTAAGGTGGCATCGTATGATTGGCGAAGGTATGCGGCCAATGAAGGTACAACTTATACGGAGGGTTCACAGTTCACGATGGCACATGGAGGAAGCTAAGGTGCATTGTCTGATTGGAGATGGTGGGCGACCAACGAAGGTACTAGATTGATCAAGGACCATTAGATCTCGATGGAACATAAGACATCAAAGATATCCATGATGCATGTGGAGCTATAAATACCCATCCTCATCTCAAGAGAAGGAAAGAATCTGGGTTGGTTAGGAATTAGGGAATATGCTCTCTCTCTCTACGCTTTACTTCTAGAGCTTCATACTTTCTTCAATGGAGTTCTTCCACTCAAATGTAACAAGATAAATAATAAACTTATCATCTTTACCCGTGGACGTAGGTTAAGATTAACCGAACCACGTAATCTCTTGTGTGATTTATTAACTTAGTTGCACTTACATTATCTTCTCACTTAACTATTTACTGAGTTATCTATGTTTTCTGAGTTATCTCTGTTCTCTGGGTTGTCTCTATTCATCTGAGATATCTCTTTATTTAGCTTATTTGTTTACTCGTCTCTGTTCTACAGAGTTACCATTGTTTTCTTACCATCTACTCTATCGAAGTATTTTTACTTACTTAGTATATGATCTTCCGAGCAGATCTCATTACGAACGTACCTTTTATTGCTCAACAATATCAGTTCAACTGAGGTATATATACTACTTAGTATCGGATTCTCTGAGCTGTTCATATTACGTAGACTATGGGAAAATTAGTAGTCACACAGAATGTGGCTGGTTTGGGCATTAACATCACAAAAAAGAAGGCAGTCATCTGCAAAAAGTAGATGAGCCACAGAAGGAGCATGTTTGATGATTTTATGACCTTTAATCATGTCTATGTTTTCCACATGACTGATGGTACGATATAGAGATTCCATACACATCAAGAGCAGATAAGGGGATAGAGGATCCCCTTGTATAAAACCCCTCGTAGGTTTGAAGAAACCACAGGGGGAGCCATTCAACAGTATGGCTAAATTCGTGGTAAAAATGCATTGATAAATGATGTTGCACCGATTTTCAGAAAATCCCACTTTCCTCATAATTTTGATCAAAAATGTACATTCTATTCTATCAAAATCTTTAGACATGTCCACTTTGATTCCCATAAGACCTTCTTTTTTTCTCATGTTATGAATTAACTCGTACGCAACAACGATGTTATCTGAAATCTGCCTTCCAGGGTTGAAAGCAGATTGATATGGAGAAATAATTTTATTCAATAATGGTTTCATTCGGTTATCTATTATCTTGGATATAACTTTATAAGAGGTGTTGCAAAGGGATATCGGCCTGAATTCAGCAACAATTATTGAGTTTAGGGTCTTGGGTATCAAAGAAATGAAACTTGAGTTCATCTACTTTAGCATACACCCTGTCTTAAAGAAAGTTTGTGTCATGCTTACAAAGTCAGTGTTGATTGTTTCCCAATTTCTTTGAAAAGAGTTTGGTGGAACCCATCGGGTCCCGCACTTTTATTAGTCTCCATGGAAAACAAAGTGTTTCTTATTTCAGCATAGGAAGGTATGGTTTCTAGGGTTTTGTTTACTATGTCAGTTATGCAGGTTAGTATTAGATATATTAGGTTCTCATCTATCACAGGTTGAACAGAAGCTGCTATGTGTTTGAAGTGTTGATTTAAGCAATTGGATATTTTAGTTTTTGTATTAAGCCATCTATCATTTGTATCTTTAATAGGTCCTATTATGTTTCTTCTATATCTCTGCTTGGCATTGTCATGAAAGTACCGAGTATTTCTATCTCCTCGTGCTATGTGTTGTTCTTTACTTTTGATCTTCCAGAATTCTTCTTTTATGTTATACCATTTGGTTAACTCCTAGTGAGTTTGGTTATTTCTCTAGATTTTATGTGAGATGGCAGATTTTTATTGGCTTCGTCAAGTTTCAGTTCGGTGATACTGATGTTGGTTTTTATGTTACCGTACACTTCTCTGTTCCACTTATTCAATATGTATTTAACATTGGATAATCTTTTTGTTAGGAAAAAAGCAGGAGAGCCTGAAATGTTAATATTCCAAGAGGCTTCGATTAAAGGTTTGCATTGTGGATGGTCCATCCAAGTTCCAAAGTACTTGAAGGGTTTGGCACCATCCTTCCATCGAGGCTAAGTCTTATGGGCTAGATTGAAGGTGCTAGATTAGCAGTTAAGTGTTGCAATTCAAAAAAAAGTGTGACGTAAAAGTAA
This sequence comes from Papaver armeniacum, assembly GCA_023531295.1. Taxonomy (NCBI): domain Eukaryota; kingdom Viridiplantae; phylum Streptophyta; class Magnoliopsida; order Ranunculales; family Papaveraceae; genus Papaver; species Papaver armeniacum. The sequence goes on from JAJJWW010017185.1 coordinate 57,072, forward strand.
ACACTAGTTCTCTCTCCTACCAGTTGCTATCATGTGAACTAGCAACTAGATAGTTTCGCTGAATGATTCAGCGCTACAAAAATTGCCTTTTCGCTGAATGATTCAGCGCAAAAAAAAGAATATTCCATGCATCTCGTTGAATGATACAACACTGACAGTTGATATACTGTAAATGTTTTTCCTATTTTGGGTTAACTTTAAAAAAAAAAGAGATAGTTTTGAATCTGGAAGAGTCGTCCTTGGGGTGTAGATTTTTTGTGTGGTCTACCTTAATTTGAGACCATTGGATTTTTTTATTAAATTGAAGAGATGACGTGATGTGTAGACTTCCTAGGAGGACGGTAATAAATCCTCTCTCCACAGATTATTAAGGACGTGGGGCTTTTAGATGAGTGGACAACTTTACATTTTTGACTTTTGACCTTACTAAACATAAACTTTTAAATTAAAAGAATTATGGTGTGGAATTAAGATATTTTATCAGCGCGGGATTATTCAGCGCTAGGCGTTGTTTGGTTCCGCGATTAGGATTCTAGATTAGCACTCCCATAAGACTTAGGAGATTGTTCTAGCTGATGTGGAATGTTAATCTAGCTGCTAGATTAGCATACCATAAAACTTAGCCTGAGTATGGTTGTTTAAGCTGATAGGTACATGGTCCGAGATTAGGGGGGTAAGTGAGTTACACTACAACAGGGAAAGGTGTTTAACCATTCAATATTATCTAAGGCCCTATCTAGCTGTTGTTCAGAAAATCGTTATCATTTTTTTCGGTTATTCCAGGTGTAATGGTATCCTGTAAATCCTATATCATGAAGACCTATGTTGTTTATCATGTCCATGAAGGTATCAACTTCAGTTTTGTTAAAAGAAACTCTACTTTGTTTCTCATAATCATGTTTAACTATATTACAATCCCCAATTATGATCCATGGATCATTGATTCTATTAGCCATATCTCGGATCATTTTCCATGAATCATACTTGAGATGCCTGTAAGGACTACCATAGAAGCAAAATATGGTCCAGTGACAATTTATGGTGTGGTCAAAAATTCTGGCATTTATTTGGTTATGTTCATAGTTCAGAATTTTCAGATTCACATTTTGTTTCCAGGCAAGCATAAGCCCTCCTGCAATACCTCTAGGAGGTACTATAAGATGGTTATGAAGTTTAATTTTCCTAAGAATTATCTCCATATGTTTAGTTTCTGTTATAAAGATTATATCAGGATTTTCATGATTAAGAAGATCATTTAAACTCGAGTAAGCTTCTGGTTTGTTTGGGCTTCCTAGACCCTGACAATTCCAAGAGATAGTCTTGAAGAATTTCCAAAAGTAAGATACACGTGGATATGAAGGTTCTACTAAGTTATTTCTTTCATGAATGGGGGTGTTGTATCTAGCATAATCTAAACAGTTGTTATCATGCTTGGTCAAGTTCCTATCAGTGTGTCTAGAATCATCAAAAATCACAGAAAAATATTTTGACATAGTTTCTTACAACAAGCATTATGGATAAACCTACTAGTAGCGTATTTCATACCATAAATTGTAAAATCAATAATGTTTCGTAGATTATCATCTATCAAAGTAGCAGAGAGACATTTGAAAATTAAAAGTTTGTGTTTATGGATTACTTCAGAGTAGATCAAATAAATTTTGTTGTTAGGGATTATAGCTTTCATACTTATCTGTCTTTTGGTTCTTGCAGAGTTCGCAGATTGTAACCAAAATTTATACACTCCCCCTTAGGTGTTTTTCTTCTTCTTCTTCTAGTTATAGATAAATACGAAGAATGAATCAGCTACGAGAAGTACTCCTGTAATGGCAGAATCGTTAGTCATTTTTTTTAAGGAAATTAGACATCAAGAAATTAGGTATAAAAACTAAAAATCCTAGATTTGAGATAGGCAACAGAAAAATTAGAGGAAGAACATTAAAGATATCTTAAGGAAGTAAACCAGAAAAGGAATCAAATTTGAAGGATTTCTAAAACAAATCTGAGAACCAAACACTATAATTTAGTGCTATTATTTAGTAGGAAATTAAACAAAAGAACATAAAATTAAAGGAGAATAAAAGAGATCTAGAGAAGAAAAAAGATTAATCAGCTTAAAAGGAAGAAAGATTATGATATTAGGACAGTGGTATCAAATTGCAAAGCTTTGAAACTTTGATAAGGGTCCTTTGTAGCTGGGGCAAAGTGGCTTTGAATCCAATAGTAGAAGAAACAAATCTTAGTATCTTGGAGTCTTAAATTGTATCTTAGAATCTTAGGTGTCTTCAGATCATATGCCTATTGAGTCATCAGTGGATTTAGATATGGTGTCTTTGTGATCGGAATCTAGAACATATAAATATTTAAAGGTGTCTGAAAAGATTTGGGTGGTAGCTAAGTGACTTTTGGGATTGGATCCAATATGGGTTTGTATTTGTAGACCATAAAATGGATTTAATGATTTTTTCCGTTGATCATCGCGGTCGTCAACGGTGTTTTCCAGTTACAATACGGTGGTTACTAGCTATATTTTTGTGTTTTTGGTGGTGGCGGAAAAATCGCCAGGAGAGAGAAGAGAAGATCGATTTTTCTAATGCAAAAAGATTCCAGAAAAGGACAAAGTGCCAAGCTATGCTCTAATGTTCCGACTTTGAGTATCTTGGTCAATGAACTGAGCAACTGAAAATCTTAAGAACCGGAATTCCTATCTCTAGCCAAGACAGATTAATTTGGCCATATACTTAGAATGGTTCACTTACAGTTAAATCTGTATATAGGACAATCACTAGTAACACTCATAGTTCTGCCAGTTCTCCTTCTGCCAATCCTAATACCCACATCTACAAAAAAACTCTGGAGCACAAGTGTCATGTATAAGGTCCATCTCTTTATCTGGAAATGTTTTGAAAACATCCAACTGTTGATGGTGGATTTTCGACAAAGGTCAAAATCGTAAAATCATGATACTGCATGTTTCTGACCCGGCTTCAAGAACGTATGTGACGATTCATATTTTATGATCCGTGAACCATTTCACGATCTCCGACTGAGCGAAAATTGCTCTCAGAGCTATGATGAATATGTTTCTCGAAAGGCCTCTAAGCTGAGCGTTCGATGCTTCACACATTTCATCATCACCTCTACATAGAATCAAAATGATTGGGGTGGCTCCTAGACATAATGTTTGTTAGAGAGCTTAACGCCTTCAGGACGTCACGCTGCTCGTTGTTCCCTGATTATACACCCCTCAAAACGATGCTTCAATTATCTCATATCTCGATTCTGCAAATAGATTAATTTTAGCGTGTCATTCATCAACTGAATTCCTAGAAAATAATCTATCTTATCTCGTTACTCAGTTTCATGGCTATCCTCAGCTGGATTTCATGGATTAGTAATAGATACTCAACTCATTTTTATTACTCGTTTCATGAATCATTCTCAGCTGAATTTCATGAATTAGTAATAGATATTCATTGATCGGGCATCTGGGCCACCACCGAGTAAGCCCCGAGAAAATGGTGCGAGTGTACTTAGCAAATAATGCACAAACGAGCACCCGAACGCACGATCGAGCATTCGAAAATATGGACAAACGAGGAAACCTGTGCAAAATGGGGAGGAAAATAATATTAATAAAATAATAAAGAGGCGCCTAAGGGGACCGGACCCACCGGCCGGCCGGTCATGCCGTCGTGGCCGCACCTCTTTAAATTATTTTGTTATTTTCCCTCATCTCATGAAGACTCATTCATTTGAGAAAAGTCCCTCGTTTGAGCAAAATTCTTAGTTTCTCCATACTTTCCATCAAACGATGAAAAAATAATAAAAAATAGGGAAAGGTGTCACGTGACCGGGCCACCTAGCTGGCCGACCATTCCCTAGTCGTGGCCGGTCCCACACCTTACAATCCCTTATTTTCTCATATTATTATTTCCTTCATCTCATGAAACTCCATCGTTTGAGCGAAAACCCTAGTTTTTCAATTCTCAAATATTGCTCAAACCATGAAAAAGCCAAAATGTCAAATGGTAACATGACCGACTATGCTTCTCACGTTAAAAATTAAAATATTATTATTTTAATATTCTTAAAATATTGGTCGCACGAGCAAAGTTCTACTTGCTCATTTGAGCATAATCGAGAGTTTCATTCAAGATCAAACTCTTATGAAAATCCAAAACATTGCTCAAACGCGCACCAGAAAATACCAAAACTCTCAGGACTGAGACACGGGAAGTATGGTGACACGGGCATGCCACATTGACCGACCAAGGTCGGCCCTTAGGCTTGCAAGGATCTGGTCCCACACTCTTTCATAATTTTGACCTAATTATCTCTCAACAGTTCATATTGGGTCCAAACTCTCTCCAACCAACTTGGGATTTTCTCAATCGACCATCAGCTGGTCCCACGACCACCAAGGGCCGGTCCATGACCCCTTGGTTGGTCCCTCATCTCTCCATAACTAGGTTTTATCACCTAACGCTCAAACGAGCACTATTTTAATAAATGATTAAACCATCATTTGATCATCCTTTCACCAACTGGTCAACAAAGGAATTTGGTGCATGCTCACTCGAGCACTTCGGCGCTACATGGTCGACCACCATCCTATGTAGCCGGTCCCTCCTTCACTCAATGTCTTATTTTCAGTAATCATCAATTGATCAAAATTAGGGTTTCGAACGAATGCTCTGCAAATCATAATTCTGAGCAAGTTCAAACACTAATAATTTTATGTTATCCAGCAATCAACATCTGGGTTAATTATATAATATCCAGTCCAGTTACCAATATTTTAATTAATATTTTATTTGGTTACCTACCAATAATTCATCAAATGAGCAATATTTTCTCAGATGCTCGAATAATTGATTCAACTATCAATATTCAGTAATTCATCAAATGAGTAATATTTGCTCAGATGCTTGAATATTGATCAACTATCAATATTCAACAATTCATCATACTAGAAATATTTGCTCAGACTATCAATATTCATTATGTTGATTCAATTATCAAAATCATTCATTCGAGAACTATATGTCCCAGCAGACATGTTCAATCCATCAATCCCAAAGCATTCGACAATCATACTCCAATGAACAATACTTAGACTCATCGTCTAATCAAGTCAACGAATGACTAATCAAATACACGTCTACCTTGCATACTCCACGTTCGTGAGACATCAATCACGTCACATCATGGGGGATATTAATTAGAGTTTTGGTCTGGCGGCCTACGACACGTGTGTTCATCCACGATGAGAAATGTGAGTAAGTCGTGCAAGTAATTGAGGGAGTTAACAAAGTAGGGGGTGGACAATCAACCTAGTCTCCGCACGACCTGGAACTGGTTAAACCATGATTTCCCACTTTCCTACTCTTTCACTCGAGCAAACGTCACACTTACTGGAGATCAATGTGTCTACATTCTAGCAATATAAATAAGTTTCTGAATTCACGATTAAGGACAACACTGGTTGAATTGACAACATCCATCGTCTAACCAAGAATCACAGTGTGGGTAACAATATCTCAATTGAGCAGAATTCAAACTTATCCTTCATTTGCAGAAGCCCACAACACATTCACAATCCTTGATCATCATTGATCTCACACACTTCTCAGCTTCCCTCCTAAAGATCAACCCTCTTCCCTCTTTGTGACCGGATTGACTCTGGAATGACCATTTCTTGGTTTAGGCCGGAGTCCTGCAGATTGATCTCTCTAACTCAAAGCACTCCCGTGCAGTGCATCTGTTTGAGGTTAGGCAGTTTTCTAGGTTGAGGAGCCTCCGTCCGCACGTTTGTCTCTCCATTCCCTGAAAAACCAGCAAATCGTTTTTTCCCCATCAACACCTACCTTCTAAATGTAATCTTGCTCATTATACTTATCATCAAGACACATATTGCAACATGTGTAATGACAACCAGCATGAAACAATAGAATATATTCTTCTTCAGTATAGATTCTCTAGAACAGTTTGGGAATCTGTTAGTCATGGTAACTTAGTCCTGGCTGATTTTGGCACCAATATCACTATCTCCAATTGGATTAAGAAACTGTTATCTGGAAACTATAGTCGGGAATAATTAGGATACATTTTCACAACTGCATGGAGTATCTGGAAAGTGAGGTGTTGTAATGTCTTTGAAGGAAAGCAAGTTAACCCTTCTGGTGTTTCAAGATTGGCGAGCAAATTAGCATAGGAAACGTTGAATGTATTATCTGATGATAATTTTCCTGAGCAACAACAAGTTGTAGATTCTTCTATTACTGCAGATGACCTTCCATCTGATTCAGTCATAGTGTTTGTGGATGTTTGCATCTTGATAGACGCAACATGTAACTACCAGGGCTGCAAAACCATTGCAGGGCTAGCCAGTGATCCAGAGGAAGCGGAAATTTTGGTAGTATTGGAAGCTGCCAAATAGTTCAAGACGATGAATCAATCAAAGATTTTTATCAAAGGGAATGCAAATAATGTAATCTCTTATCTTAATAAAAGCGCCAACCAGATTAGCTGGTCTATCTCCACAATTATAGATGACTGTTTATCTATTATGAACTTTTTTTCTTTCTATGTTTTGTCTCGTGTTAGTAGAGAGTTTAATGGTCTGGCAGATAAAACTACCAAATTTAGTAGAAAGTATAATGTAACGGGTGAATGGGGTAGTGTACCTCCCCATTTCATCTTTTAACTCTGTAATCCTTTTTTTTATTAATTCAATTATCTTTCTTAGAAAAAAAAAAAAACATATATACTCTAATGCAAAACTATTTAGCGCTCAACTATATGAACCGTTAGAACTGTAATGGTTGTTGGACGACCTTTTTCATCAGCGATTATAACAACTATTGCCAGTATAGGTTTTGTGGTAACCATCACTAACTTTTCGGCACGAAAATATTTGGCATTTTGCGAATATGACAAAAAAGGTCACGCTTTTTCCCTTATGAGTGCTTTGAGAATGACAAAAATACGGTTTAGCCCAAAAATCTGTCCAAAAATATTTTTTTGTCCAGCCCGAATCAAGTATGTATAGATTAGTTTACTGGACGTCCCATCACCCAAATCAGCAGTGCCTCACCATTTCACGCTCGCTGGACGACGATCTATAATACTACCAGGACCTTCATTCAAGCTATTGCTTGTACGTGACATCATTGGAGAAAACTAAGAATTTTGGTAATATCTCTTATGACTAAGTTCAATTATTTATTTCGTTTTATAATTGAGAAAATCACCATCCAGTGCTTACTGCGGAATATGACTGTCCCTCACTAAGTAGGGGACTTAATGTTGATGGTGGATTTTCGACAAAGGCTAAAATCGTAAAATCATAATTTTGCATATTTCTGACCTAACTTCAGATACGTATGTGAAATATATATTTTAGGATTCAAATGTGAAAGCTCATGTCACAATTTGTGACTGAGCATACAACCTTCTCAGAGCATGCATGCATATGTGATCATTAGAGCCTCCCAGCTGAGCTCTCAATATTTCGCATATTTCATCATCACTTTTGTATAAAATCGATAGTGATTGGACGGCTCCTAGACATATTGCATGTTAGTATAGAGCGTTAACGTCTTCGGGATGCCGCAATGTTCCCTGACTATACAGAATAAATATTCAGAACGAGTATGATGCTTCAACCATCTCATACCTCGATTCTCGAATAAACATAATGCTCCTAGACATATTGCATGCTAGTATAAAGCTATTCATAGATTAAGTTTAGCGCAAAATTCAGCAATTGAATTAGTGCAAAATTTAAACGAGGCATGTTGCCGTCTTACTTTGCCAACATTAATCCGGGTTTCGGGTTATTCTTTGGCCTCCGTCCAAACACTCTAGGTTGGAGTACCAGTCTTACCACAGAAGAGAGAAAAATTCAACTATGTACTTCAAAAATTCCACCATCATCAACTCTGCTTAAACCCCAAACCTCACAAATATTCTCTTTATTTCCCAATGCATTCTCTCTCTCTAACCCTAATTCCCAAGTCTCATCTCAAACCCTTACATTTCTTAGAAAACCCAACTCATTCTCTCTCACAGTTTCCACAAATTCATACTCATCCTATTACTCACAAAACCAAAGCCCGTACTCAGTAGCTGAAGAAGAAGATGGTGTAATTGGTGATTGTTTTGTCTTTGAAGAAGGAATTTTTGAAGACCCATTTCTTGAAAAAAATGAATTTGGTTCTGAAAAAACCTAACAGTAAAATTATATCAAAAACACCAGTCAAGGAAGAAACTTTGGTACCAGATAATTGGAGAGAAGTATAAGCTAAAATCAATATTACTAAGAAAGAAAGGAGAAAACTTATGCATTCCACTGAATTTGGTAGTAAAATTCAGAAGAAAAAAAAAGGGGTTCCTGTGACTAGTACAGTAGAATTTTTGTCTTATAGAGAGTATTAGTTAGCTCAATTGAACCCTGATATTCTTGATAACCCCGATTTTGATTTGAAAGAGGATGAGAGGGAAGATGAAATGATTTCTTCTTCTACTGCAGTACTGCTACATCAAGCAGTAGCAACCGAGTGGATCCTAGGAATCCTATATTGGTTGTTTATCAGGGTACTTTTGATGATATAACTGGGACAAGAAATCAGATGGTAATTTCGTTCACTTTAGATTCATTTTTTTTTTGTTGATTTTTATTCTTTGTTATGCAAAAGTATACTCCTCGTTAGATGTTGATCATATTGATAACATACATTCTTAATTTGCATGACAATTACAGATTTTTTCTTTCATTAATAACGTAAGACTAATGCTTCACTTAGACCTCCCAATTATCTCTGACCCATAAAGGAATTCAGCAACCTGAAACTGCTTCATTTTATTGCATAATGGATTTGGGCAAGGGGTTCAACTTACTTCAATCATGCCCTATAATATAGTTCTATCTACTCTATTTAGTGTGACATTCTAACTTTTTTTGTAGGGATACAAGAGAGTTTGGCACGTGCATACGCACGTCCTTGGAACACAGATTCAAATAAAAATTAAAATAGACACGTGTAACCCATACAAAATTTAATGAGACATGAAGCACTATAACATTATACCGATGGTTCAGATTCTGACTTAATATGTTTGAAAAGGCGAGGGTACCCAAATATACCAAGCTAAAACTTTTCCTACCTATAAGTCCTTTCTCCGAAAGTGATTGTCTATGGATAGAGTCGAGACAATACAACTAATCGGTTCACACTTCGTGTGATCGTCTATGGATACGAGATCAGGACAATACAACAACGAAGTATGTTTACTTGATAAAAGGTTCGGACTTAACCAAACACAATATGATTGCTTATCAAGTATATAGGAATTAACGTTTGTGTAATTTTATTTAATATAATAAAACAATTATAATGCGGAAAAATAAAGTAAATGACACAACAAGATTTTGTTAACGTGGAAACCACAAATGCAGAAAACCACAGGACCTTGTCCAGAATTGAATACTCCCAGGATTAAGCCGCTACACAAATTAAACCTAACTTCGTATAGTTGAGACCAAGTAACTAAACAGTTCACCTAGTTCCGTTTGTATTCCCACGCCTCCGACCTATGAATAAGCCACGTACTTGGAACAATTCCTTTGGTTCATATTCCAAACAGTAAAGGAACAACAAATATGTTTCGTATCAACTCTCTTCAACCAAGTGATGTGAGTTAGAAAAAGGTTCTTCTGTTTATCTTAACATAAATTCATTCGTCAGGTTCTTAGATCTATCTTATTCTCAACTACCGAAGTAATTGTTAAGATTTTGCAATCAATACTTTTAATCACAAAGAATTGTATTGATGCCGATATACACAACTAATCAATCCAATCTACCATAAGGATAAACTGATTATAGTTGGATCCTCTTATACCGAAACAAGTATTGTGCACACCAAAGATTATGAACCCCAAATCAGAAATCTTCAATATCTTCTTTGTCTTCAAAAATCTCTTAGATCTTCAATAAACACCTGCACACAACACAATAACTTGAATCTCTTGTGATCAATCACGCAAAGAACGGAGTCTGTTAACAATGGATTACCACAAGAACGCCTTTAGCACTAACAACAGTCTAAAGATCCCTGTCGAAACTTCGATCTAGTTTGAGTGAGTCTTATATCAAAAGAGAAGATTCTTAAGCATAAAAAAAACTAGGTGCAATCAAAGTTCAACCACCGTTAGTCAATCAAATCAATCGAAAACACAAGATAAACCGCAATTATCTAGTTTCCCCCCAACGATACTTGTAGAGCTTCTCAATCCCAAAGAAGAATTTAAACTGAGCGGCCGTAGGAGATTTCGCCTAATTAGGTTACTCTCCTCTCCGAATAGGAGACTACACCAGTAACAACACAACCGAGGAAGTTTGCTGTCACGAAGGATTAGTTTTCTAGAAATGCAAACTTCAAGTATTTATAGACAAGGAAGTTTGGACACCAAGGAATTTCCAAAACCGATAAAATTCTCAAAGATATTCAATACATTCCAAATTCGGTTTTTATAATTCCTGGAAATGCTTTGTCCAAAATAATGATCGAAAATCTCTCTGGAAAATCTCAACTAGTAAATGCACATTACTAATTCTCATTTTCCTAAAATAAAATTAACAACCTTAAATAAAAGATTTTTAACTTATTTATTTCGATCCTGGGATTTTCTTCCTGTAGCTATTAAGGAATAACTTTGAACAATAAAATATAAACATTACTGCACGTGTTCAAAGTATGCCGACATCCTTACTTTATAAGTCCTCTTTCATACTTACAACCTTGAAACCGATTTTCCACACTTCCAGACAAGTTTAGAATTGGTTCATCTGACTTTCAAGAACTATGCGATTGATTAAGAAACACTCAATCACAAATCATGGGTTTCACGGTTCTACCAAAACAAGTTTCGGTTCTACCTCCATGTGAGTACTGTGCATAGTCACACTAGCTTCCCAAAATTCGGTTTAATAGGTACTAGGATCGGTTCCCCACATATATATGGTATCTAACTTATATGTGTTGCACATGTCCATAGGATCGGTTCCCCTTTGCCTAAAAACGTGTTGCACATGTTCATAGGATCGGTTCCCCTTTCTGCTAAAAACTTGCTGCACCTCATACAAGGATCGATTCCCCTTTGTGATGTGTTGCACCCCTTCATAGGATCGGTTCCCCTTTACCCAGATTTGGTTAAACACAAAACACAAACTCGATCATACCATCTCAGGTGATTACTTAAGATCGGTTTCACTAATAAAAGTCATACCAATACATAAGTCAGGACTTTGTGAATAGTTTTACCAAGAACACGAACAAGTCATGAGTGGTTATACTAAATCACATATATTGGATGTTCACAAGATATGCAATGAATAATAATCCCAATAACGCCTGGTGATTTCCTTTTCGATTCATAAACAAGTTTATGAACTTACTTCCTTAAAACACATGTAAAACATTGTTTCCTAGGATGAAATCCTCACCTCATACCCATACATAATCACAATAGCATTTAAACGATTATGTCGATGTCTTATCTACATAGTTTAATGGTTAAGCAATAAACTTCATATTGTATTCCTTAATACTATGTCTATCTAGAGTGTTCATGCTTCGCAGTTTTGTTTTCAATATGCACGACTTGAAAGATACGTTGGGGAATGAAACAGTTCAAGTCAAATATCACTAACCTCAAGTGGAAGGATGATGTTGTCGTTGTCGTTGTAGCTTCTTACTTCTTCACTTCTTCAAGTCTTCGCAATACTTGTAATGTCTCATATCCTAATACTTTCAATCTAACCTATACGAAGTTGACTCTAGTACATATTCAAGCGACTCTTAAAATGAACCAAACTTGACATACCAACGCTTGGTGGGTTCAACCGAGCTATGCTCTAACAATGTTGTTCAATATCATCCGTTAGATTGCGCCAGACTTAGTTGAGTTTTCCTTTGAAGACCTGAAGTCCCTTAACTGCGAGACTTGGGAAAAAAATCCCATTATTCCCACTCTCTCCCCTCCTTCCCCACTCTCGCTGCTAAAACAAATATAACCACCATTTTCCTTTGTTTCGATCTCCCCCATCAGCTTTTTTGTTTGTTCTTACTTCTCCTTCACGAAGACCATCACCATTTTTATGGATTTTATTTGTGTAATACAATAATCCATAAATCCAATTTTTGTAATTAGCTGCTTTGGAGACCATCACCATTTTTCTTCTGTGTTCTTTGGAGGATTAAAGATGCTTATTTGATTGGGTTAATGTTCCAATGATGCTGATCAAATTTATTAATTATATGGATTTGATCATGGAGAATATATTTGCTTTTCTGGGTTGCAATTCCACCCTTTAAATTTGAGTTTCGATAGTCATGATTTCCATATTCTGTAAAATTACGTTTGTACCCCTATTTATATATTTAATGGTTTGAATGGAAAAATAAAACTGAGGGCAAATTCGGGAATCCAAAATTTACATCTCCAGTTACTGTAGAAGGGAGAGTTCCCTTTATATAATAGAATAGATATGTTAATGCTCATGCGTTGCTGAGACTTTATTACTGTGTGCCATCATGAGTAGGTCTCTGAAGTAAGAAAAGTTTCTCTTGAATAAGCGCTTACCTAATCTGGAGGAAGCTGCTTCTGTAAGTGTTTCTATGTACGCTGATACAATTCTGCTTCTGACTTCTGCTTCTCCAGAAACAGAATTCAGAAGCAGAAGTCAGAAGTCCAGATATTTTGCTTCACAAAAAGTCGATTTTTCTGCTTCTAGAAGTCGTTCTGAAATTCCATACCCAAACTGACTTCCTGCTTTTTGACTTTTAGAAGTCAAAAAGCTACTTCTGGATGTGTATCCAAACGCACTATGAATGTCTTCTATATGTCTGTTCTTCATGCTTTGCCCTCATATTTAAATGAGACGCATTGACTAGCAAACATTCAAAGTAATTTTAACAATTACTAGGGCATGGTAATTAACCTAATTCAAGTGAGACGGGTCGGTGATTGGTAATTGACCTTATGTTTTGACCACCTGCTCATTTTTTCAGTGTGATTACCAATTTTTTCTAGCTAACTTAGTATTAACTTGGATTTCAGTGTAACTAACCTTATGCTTCTTTTTAAATCATTGCTCGTTTGTAATTACTCACCATTAGCAAAGTTGGGTTGATTTGGGTTGCGTAATTTTTTTTTTTTTTTGAAGCATAATATTTATTAATCTACTAGAGGGCTATTACAATACCCGAAAATTTAGAAACAGTTGCGTCGGAATGTCAAAAAGTTACAAATACATGATAGTGAAGCAAAATCTGAGTATGAATCTCCGTATTAAAATTGCATCGGGGATAAATGTTGGAGTTGGCGGGTTGGATATGGATGAGGTTGTCGAGGGTACGAATGCCTTCGACGAATGCTTTCCACAAGAAAAGTTGTATATTTGATGGACATTGCTGAGTCCATAAGAACTTGGATGTTGGTGATACGTTTCGATGCAATGGAAATATAATCAATAGGTGTGGTGTTTGTTGTTTTTTTCCGTATAGTAGTACTACTGTTTGTATCAGTAGGTGGAGCCCGTGACTTGAATAACAATGGAAATATAATCAATGGTAATATAATAATGACATTTTAGATCTTGTGATATGATTAATTGTTATATGAACAGGAAGAAGTCATTAATAGCTTTATCTTTTATCTTGGAATTTGATATTTTTGTTGGAATAGAAAGAAGTCATTAATTGTCCCTCTAGTTGGTTAGGAAGTGTCCTATTGGTACTGTAAATTGATTAGATTATCCTTTTATCTTTAAATGGACTATTTATCCTTTATTTTTTTAGTTAAAAAGACTAAATTGTCCTCCCTTATTTTTAAACCTAATGAATCATAAGAAAACTGTTTTCTTCATCTTCTTTTCTCCTCCCCATCAACCCTAACCTCCATTAAAACTGAAAATTTCATCGTCTTCGATTAATCGGTGATTCGAAAAATTAATAGTCGTTAATTGAAAACTACATTAGAGATGCCGAAGAAGAAGAAAGTTGACGAAGATTGTAGCCATTCTAATAAACCAAATCCTCCAATAGGTCAAGAACAACAATTTCAAACCCCTCAACCGTCAAAATCATGTGAAATGACTTATATGAGGTATATTTCGAAAAACCCAGTTAGGGTTTAGTTTATATTGTTAAATTTAAGTTAATTTTGTATCAAAAATTAGGGTTTTATATGAAAATTGAAATTCAAAATTCTGGGTGCATGTGAGTTACGGTTATTTTTAACTCAAATACGAACCCTAACTGTGGATTTTGATGTTGTTACGGTTTCTTTTAACTCAAATACCAACCGTATGTTATTAGTTATGAGAATTTTGTTCAGTTACGGTTGCTATCGACAACAGATTTACAAACCATAAATCTTCCTGAATGTCTCCCCTTTTTTTACGGTTTGTATTTGTATCAACATTATCAACCGTAAATCTTTCTGTGTCTCAAAACTTTAGTTTACGGTTCAAAAGCTTAGTCGATGTACCAACCGTAGTTTAGTTACGGTTGGTCTCGATCCTCAACTTACAAACCGTAACTAGTTACACTTTATATTTAGTGTCACCTTTCAAACCGTAAATTATTCTGTTCACCAGTTTTATGGTTTGTTGTTTTCTATTTTGTTTGTTACCCTTGGTAAATCAATCAATTGTATTGCTTGTGTAGGAATCCTGATAGGGTGAAGAATAATAGAGGGAATAACTTAACTCTGACTGATCATACGCCCACCCCTCACGACGACAAGCATTTAGGGGTAGATAATAGGGTATCCACAAGAATGAGAAGAAGAAGAATCAATTTTAAATTAGGTTGAGAAAACCACATGTAGCTGAATTTGGAGCTGATTTAAAAGGAGTGGAACCTAATGATCAAGAAATTGAAGAGCTAGGAGTCGAAATTAACCATGAAGACAAAGAAAAAGAAATTGTATAGGAAGAATCTAATGATGAATAAGATGAAGAAAATTCTAAAGAATCCGATGATGAAGAAGGGGAGGAAAAGGAGGGAGAGGAAGCAAATGATGAAGAGGAGGAAGAGGAAGAAAATGATGAAGGGGAGAAAGAGGAAAAAAATGATGAAGAGGGAGAAAAAAATAAGGGAAAAGAGATTGTTGAAGTTGCACCTCCAGTGAAAGAAAAAAAGCCGAGAAAGGAGCGCGCACCGAAAGGGATGTTATTCCTAAAGGAAAAGAATTTTTGTTGCCACAGAAGAAGAATAGAAGACCTTGGGGCGAGGCCCAAGATAAGTCTTCAATCTTATTTGGTTATACTGATTCCTGGGCCGCAAAAGTCTGTGAGAATAGTGTATGATTTTTCTTAAAACATTGAATTTATAACTTTTTTTGATTCATTTTTTTTTGTTTATCTCAGTTTAACAAACTATGTTTGTATTTTTGTAATTTTTTTTTTTGAGGACCATGCTATGTTGTAAAAGGCGAGCGCCTTTGGGGCTTAAGCGCCAAATGCGCACTCAGCGTGGGGCTGGCGCCTGGCGAAAAAAGGCGCCCAGGCTCCAAAATAAACCTGTTAATGTAGTTTCCATTTTTTCCTCCACGCCTAGGCGCGCCTTAGGCACCCTAGGCGCTAGGTTTGGCGCCTCGCCTCGCCTATTGCCTAATACAACATAGGGACCATGCAAGGGCGAACAAATTGCTCAAGCGTCAAAGGGCTGCATATTGGCCATTAGGTGAAGAATGTGCTTCTGTTCGTAATATAGTGACTGGTACATGATTAGGGCCTGGAATTATGAATACCCAAGTGGAGTATGATAGTATTGTGGTCTCTGCATTCAGGGAACGATATTGGCTTGAAACCGATACGTTTCATCTCCCATTTGGAGAGATAACAATAATACCGGACGATGTGAAGCAAATTATTGACCTGGAACTTGAAGGAAAATCTGTGGCAGACGGTTTCGATAACAACATGTCTTGGAATGAGCTTTACAGACTTGTTCAAGAAATACTTGGGGTGGGAGACAGACGAAACCGAGATGGAGTTTCAGTTGGCTGGTGGATATGACCCAGAAGAACCACATAAGATATGTATCATTTAAAAGCTATTGTTGAAGAATTTGAGGACGAAGTTTGGAGGAACGCTCAAAACGGAAATGGCAGGTGAGGTGATAAATGAAATAAGAGCTAAGCGTACATCCATAGCGTATTTGCTATATTCTCTTGGGACCGTATTCATGCCTGATAACTCGGGAAATAGGGTGAATATTCATTACCTACAATGGTTGAAGGATTTGAACAAGATAAAAGGTTATTCGTGGGGCACTGCCACCCTTGCATATTTACTTGAAAGCCTAAGAAAGGCCTCGAGGGTTGGAGCTACTGAAATTGCCGGGAATGTTGCGATTCTAATGGTAAGTTTGGTTACATTTTTATTATATGATAGTTTGTTATATTTATTATTTTTATTCATGTGCCAATTGTTCAAATTAATTTTTTTTTAGGCGTGGGTGTATCCACTTTCCGAGCCTGAGACCTTCTACTGAATGGGAAAAAGATGATTATGGCCCTACATGAAAGAAGTTCAAGTTCACTGGTAGACAACAAAGGAACAAAGAGGAGAAGCTCGTTCGAGCGAGGCAGAAAATAGACGCTTTCACTTTTGAAGATGTTATATTTGACCCTTATTTGAGGATTCAAAATGAAGTTGATGTTCGTCTATTCACACAGACCGCAGACTACAACAGACCATTGTATCATCGCACATGTTATGTTATGACCAATCCTCGTCGAACTCTACGCCAAATTGGTCATATTCAAGAAAGGGTTATTAAGGAAAACTTCAAATTATCCAAGGAAGGATCCGAGACAAAAGGCCCCACCATTATACTGAACTAGCACCCAACTCCGACGATTGATGCTTGGAAGAACCTCCATGAAGAAAGATACCAACTCGCAGCGGGAGAGGCAAGGGCTTGTAACAACACGAAAGAAGCCGTTGATGATTACATGGATTGGTATTATTATTTTGGTCATCCACATGTGATCAAAATGATCTCGTGGCCCGGGTACATATTCAAAAGGCTCTAGCACAAAGGAAGGTTGTCGAGGAGACAAAAAGGAAAAAGGGTTTATTTGGTTTGACTTGGAAGAAACTATATTTAATGTCGGTACGTAACCTTGTTATCCTCATGACTTTGGATTTTAAAGTTAATTTATATTATGAAATAATCTCTTAACACTCTTTTTGATATGTGAATAGAAAGAGCGAGGACAAGCTTTGGCAAATAGTATGACTTCATGCATCCGTAGTAATGGTGTGATTAGAGCCCCTCAACAAAGGACCTTACAAGAGAAAATAAGGAACATGCATAATCCAACCATGAAAGAATTGTATGAGGGGTTGGTCACGGAAGAAAGAGGCTTAAAGAGGAGCAGAAACTCTTTTGGAGGTGCGAGTACTAGCCATAGTCAACCGTCAACTAGAAGCGAAGAGACAACTTAAGAAAAGGATGTGCACGGTGTGGGTACTAGCCAATGAGGTGGTCGTGGTCGCGGTGGTCATCGTGATGGTCCTCGTACTCGTGGTGGTGGTAACACCAACAAAAGAGGTCATGGTCGTCGTGGTAGTTAGTTATGGTTGTGTGTCATGCGATAGGAGAACACCCGTTTTATTTATTTTCTTTGTGTGGTTAGTTATGAATTTGAACTTATGGATATTATGACGAGCTAATAGTTGTGTGTTAGTCATGGATTTTATCTTATGAATATTATCTACGAACTAATAGTTGTGTGGTTAGTTATGGATTTTAGCTTATGGATTACTTAGACTGAATGAATATCTTATGAATTGTGCGGTTAGTCACTGGTTAGATGAATAAATTCAGATCAAAATTCAGATAGCTTACTTGTTACGGTTGGTCTGTATTTTTAATTACCAACCATATCTCCCCAAGGAACCAAAATTTTCAGGTATTTTAGCTGTTACTGTTAGAGCATTGCTCGGTTGAACCTACTAGAGTTGGTATGTCAAGTTAGTTGACAAAATGCATTATTGATTTAGTATACTAAAGATAGTTTCGGATTAGATTAGGTCTAAGAAGAACTACTCTTAAGGATGAAGACTGAAGATTACAAGAAGGCATCAACAAGGACTTCATAAACAAAGGTATGAGCTAATTGATTTCATTTGGATTCTTGTTCAATTATGCCTTTCTAATCTATCCAAACAAATGCTCACTCTATGGAACAATTCCTATGACGGTAAATGTACATTTATGTATATATACTAGAGGTTATTTGTGCCACGACTTTTGTGACAATAACCTTTATCCATGGAAATTTTCTCATGTTATAGTGAATGAGCTTACAAATTCAACGAGCCAAGAATCACTCAATTCCGAGTTATAATGATGAAGTTATGAGTGATTTATTAAAGTAACAGTTATAAGTGTTGTTGTAACTGTTACAGTTCGTTAATAGGAAACAATCCATGGACTGCTTGTAACGGTTCACGGACTTGGGCCCAATTACGTGACTAGAAGTCTTTTTTAGTCAAATTGGTGATGTTTCCTTCTCTAGGCAAGATGGCTATTAATCCAAACATATTTGATTACCATATTAAAGTGTTTGTGATAACTTTAAATTCCTGCCTAGCTAAGTTAAAATGTGATTTATTCACATAAATACAATATTTGCTAATTAATTATTTTTTTAATTATTTTGGCAAGAGTTGTAACTTAGGAAAGACTCCCAAAATTAGGGGAGTCTTGAAAAAGGAAAATAGCTTTGCTTAGTTTTCAAGCTATGTTTCACTATAAATAAGGGTTCGTGAGTGCTACACGTTTTTCATCCCCTTTGGAAAATTGGTGTAAGCTCATAAGGTTGTTTTCCATGTCTTCTGTTCTTCGTGAACAAGAGTGAGATAAAAGTCTTTGTATTGGGGATCACAAAGCCGAGTTGGATTAATCTTCGTGATGATTATACAACTTGTAATCTAGGTTTTTCACCTCTTGTCTATTATAAGGTTTTCTATTCTGATTTAAAACCATTCAAGAGTTGTTGATCATAAACCCTAGGTTTTGATAGATTTCAGTTTCCGATCGTATATCAACTTTTGTTAGTCTAAATCAGAAGATAGAAAGAAAATTTCGATTAAGGCATCTCGTAAAAATCCTTAAGTTTTAAACAAGATATCTCTAGATTTATTCTTGTTGTTCTTGTTGTAGAATAATTAGGTTTCTCTTCCTTTATTGAAGAGTATAATAATCCCTAATCTACAAGTTTGTTTTGGTATTACTTTTACCTAGTAATTGTTTTTATCAAAATAAACACAAGTTTCCAAACCTTGATTCACATCTAAAGGGAAATCAAACCGGTGTTTTGTGCAAACAAAATATCGAATCGTATCAATCGTATTGTTGTATCTTCTAAAGAGAGCCTTGGGTTCTACTAGAAGATTTACGAGAAGAATTCCTAAAGACAATAGGTTTTGTGCTAGGAGTTCTATTTGTGCTGAAGCAGTTATTACATCTAGTCCAAATAGGTAGTAGGAAATTGGTGTAACAGCTTATAATCAGTGTGTGTTTATTCTGGACTAGGTCCCGGGGTTTTTCTGCATTTGCGGTTTCCTCGTTAACAAAATTCTGGTGCCTGTGTTATTTCTTTTCCGCATTATATTTTATTTAGGGTTATTTAACGTTTGGTACCCAGCAAATGTCCAACACCTAGCTTTGGTACCTAATATTTCAAATATTAAGGGTTGGTACCTTGACCAGCCGTTGACTGTCAAAGTCAGCTCTTGAATAATATTTATTTATTTTTTTCCTAATTTAAATCAAAATATCCTTTAATTTTACGAATTAACCCTTGAAGAAAAATAATTGTCTTCTTCGTTCTTCCTCATTTTCTACTCAGTCTGCAACACCCGTCATTTGTTTACTATTCAGTCACAGAAATGTTTGTAGCTTAAACATCATCTCAACTTCTCATTAATTACCCTGTATTGCACATGGCATCAACTCCATCTCTCAATTTTATTCCTCTCTGAAATCATCACAAATGGACAACATACTTCAAGACCATCACCAGTTCTAGACAAAACACATTGTGGGTAATTGAGACATCTCCACAAATTAAAAATCCGAGCATTAACTCCATCTTCCTCCTCACTGCTCATACCATTTTTTCCCTTGGTAATCATCTCTGCAAAATATCTTCCTAGGTCTTCGTCTGGAAACAATTCTTTCCACAGAAATAAAACTTCAACCACAGAAACAATTCTTGCTTCTCAAACCCTAATCTCTAAACTGAATCAGAACTCTAAAATCACCATCAATTCCTCTTCTTTGTCTCAATTTGGAACAGACCCATTGGTTAATTTCTACTCAAAATCTCCTCACTATCTCTCCCTTTATTCTCGATCTAATTCATCATCAGCAGCTTTCCTCCCTTTTACAACTTCAAATACCCAATAACACCATCGATTCAGACCACCTATAGCCAAATCAGTTGCACAATCTCTGCATCCCAGCTACCCGTATGGAGACAACCCCTCTCAATCGAAAGACACCACCAGAACCTCCATCAATCTCTCAATTAACAACACCAATCATTGTTCTTCATTTCCTGTCTTAATCTTCACCAAATCATCACAAATTCGATTCAACTACTGTCATCTTGAAATAAGAGACAAATCCATGTAGTCTTCTTTGTCTCAGCTTTAACTCCTGTTCTCTTCCTGTTCTCGGACTCAAAGATATATCCTACCCCATCGAGAACCATGGAAATTACTGGTGGTGGTCGTGAAGTATGTTTCCGATCAAATAATATTATGCCGAAAGAGTATTCTGTATTCTTCTGAAATACACTGGGTTTTCATTAGGGATAAATTGGTAAGTTCAGAATATTTTTTTAATAAAAATGTAAAAACATAAAATAAAAACGGTCAAATAAAGACTTAAACAGTCAACGTCTGGTCAAGGTACCAACCCTTAATATTTCGAATATTAGGTACCAAAGCTAGGTGTTGGACATTTGCTGGGTACCAAACGTTAAATATCCCTTTTATTTATATAATTGAAATAATACATGTTGTACGTTAATCAATTATAGTTGTTAAATCCGACCTTGTTTGATATGATTGATCTTGAACACTTGATTTTGTTATATTCACATTGTTAGACCAGTCCGGACTAACCCTGTTTCAAGTGGACACCGTGTTGAAATATTCCTTTAGTGATTGTTGCTTAAAGATGTTTATACACGGTGGATATTGAATAGGTTGTGATTAACACAAAATATTTTGGTTCAAGAACTTCACACTAAAATCAGGTTTACGGACTTGCTTCCGTTTAACCATTGATTGTGTTGAGTAAGAGATAAACTCTTTAGTATTATTCTTTGATTGAGTTTCCATTCTCGGAATATTATTAAGGTTTAGTCCATACAGATTGCTAAGCGAAATATTGGGTGTGGTTGTTAGACCCCCGCTTTTTCAATTGGTATCAGAGCAGGAAAACACGCTAAGACCTCATAAGTCTGTGTTTGTAGCAATTTGATTCCATGGACAAAAGTGCTATCTATATACACGTACCACCAGTATTCGATGGCAAGAACTATTTATGGTGGAAAATTGCTATGCGTGCTTTTATACAAGCGCGAGATTTTCAATCATGGGTTCGTATTGTTAATGGCTATGATCCTCTATTAGTTATAGTAGACGGTGTAACTGTTGCAAAGGATATTGGTGATTATGATAAACTTGAGATTCTTGCTGCAAAGCAAAATTCCGACGGATTAAATTCTATCATCCATGCCATTACCCCAGATCTTCAGCACCATGTCACTACATGTAATAAGTCTAAAGATGCTTGGGATATCTTAGAAACCGTATTCGAAGGGAATGCCGCAGAGAAAGAAGCAAGGATTCAAAATCTAGCTTCTGACTAGGAAAACCTTCACATGTCTGATGATGAAACCTTTGATGAGTTTAACCAAAGACTTTCTAAAATAGTTAACTCCTCATATTCATTAGGAAGAACTATTCCGGAGAAAGTTATTGTGTGCAAAATTCTCAAGTCTCTGATAGACACATTTTTGTGTCTAAGTTGTCCTCAATTTTCTGTTTTGTTGGTACTCGAATTTGTGCTTATTATGTGTTTTGTATGTTTGTAGGTATTTTTGGGAAATAAATATTTTTTGGAAAAATCGGCTCGAAAAATTATGCGGAGCACCCCCGGAGGACATGTGATATGCGGACTCTCATTTCGATTAAGGGGCATCTCAGTTGGGCACCTGCTATTCGCACTCCCGGTTTGGTTAGGGGGACACCATCTTCAACATTCAAATTCTGTTTTTGGCGGGAAAATATCTTT
The DNA here is from genome assembly GCA_023531295.1 of Papaver armeniacum. Lineage (NCBI taxonomy): Eukaryota > Viridiplantae > Streptophyta > Magnoliopsida > Ranunculales > Papaveraceae > Papaver > Papaver armeniacum. The sequence goes on from JAJJWW010017185.1 coordinate 79,473, forward strand.
GTAGCTGAACAGATTTTAGGGTTCAAGATTTGGATGGTTTTTAATGAGACTCAACTGCTGAATTTTGTTGAGATGACTTGGATGAACGAAACATGGAAGGTATGGTCGTTACATTTGGTTAGATTTGGCTAAAACATCGGATTGAAGATAAACATGGAAGGATATAAATGATGGAAATATTCTCGGGATTATCTTGTTAGTTTGGGATATTTCGGTGTGCTGGAATGGGTTTGACTTCTTCTGAGGCGAGTTTCCAACGTGTGGGAGTGTGTAGAGATTCAGTAACGCGTGGAAGAGAAGAACAAGGAATTATTTCCTTAACAGGACCGATGAGAATAATAACAAGTAATGAAGGATTATTTGCAGTGATTACGGATTATCTTTGAACCTGACACGTATAAATAAGGTGCTTGGGATGAATGGAGGGGACGAAGTGTTTGGGAGAGAGACAGAACATCACAGAGCTGAAAAATCAAGCTGCAGAAAACCATCATTTCTGCTGCTGCTGAAGAACACGAAGAACAAAAGACCACCAGAGGCAGTCGTTCATGCTACAATGACAACGACAATTAGACGAGGGTCGCAGAGCTACAAAAACAACAGCAGTTCATCTTTATCGTTCTCTGTAACAGTGTTTGCAACAATTATAAACGTTGCAAACACCCGTTTTTCATCATTTTCTCCATTTCATCTTTGTAAACACCATTTGAGCAATAATAATGATTTTTGAGCGTGTTTCCAACATGATGAGAGGCTAATTCTCCCACAACCAAGGCAATGAGGAAGCTATTTACGCATGGGTAATTATTTTATTTCTCTAATTTATAATTTATAATTCACTCAATCACTGCTTTTGCGGAGTTCTAAATTGTTTACATAATTTTCTTAATTAGTTGTGATTCAATTTGATAGGTTATACTTTGTTAAGTCAATTGATAATCTATGCTTAGGGAATACAATTAATATTTGAGAATTTGTATGATTATTTGTGAATTAAGAAAATAAAGGGACTTAAAAGATAATTAGAGTTTTGGATTATTTACCATCATTCATTCATGTGTAATAGTGGAATCAGTGTCTTGGTTATTTCTAATATCTTGAAATTAAATTTTGAGTTAAGTTTTGTTTGTTTTTAAGTCTTATAAGTCTAAAATCTATTGCTTTCACAAGTCTCAACGAACGTATTTTACTACAACAACTTTGAAAATCACATCAAATTTTTGGCGCCGCCGACGCGGACTTGTCTTTAGGCTAGAGTTTTTAGATTTTTAGATTTTTTTAAGGTTTTTACTTGTTTTTTTTTTATTATATTTGTTCTACTTTACGTTTTTGGGTTTTTGTCTTTTCATTTCAGATTTTGGGAATTTGGAGCGTAAGAAAAATTTGCCAAAGCTTTTGGTGAATACTTAAAGATTTGGAGTTAAAGGCAAAGTGAAAAGGGCGAAAAAGAAGAAGAAAAAAAAATACTAAAAAAAAAGAGAAAAAATTATATTAGATTTTATTTTTATCTTTTTGATTTTTTTAGTTTTTATAATTGTATTAGGATATTCTCTATTTTTGTAATTTTCTTTTTATTTTTGAACTTCCCTATTTGGACTTTGGACTTGGACATTTGGATATTCTTTTATTTTTAAACCCTACAGAAGGGTAGTATTAAATATTAAACGGTTTGCAGAGAAGGACGGTGATTACGATATCGCCTCGGCCCCTCGGGTTCGTACACTGACATCGGAGTCGGTGGTCCGAGTCGACTACAATGGTTCATCCCCCGTCTGGAACGGGAGGTAAGTTTGTCGAAACACTCGCGAATCCCCTGTCAGCGGGTTACTATATTCCTTCGTTTTCATATATGTCGAGGAACTGAATACGGCTGCTTTAATTTCCTAGTAAAGGGAAAGGCCTGGCCATACAAGATAAGGGTTCAGATTTCATCACCGTTCTCTTCTTGCCCGCCTTAGGAAAACAATACTTAACGCGAACCTAAGCTTTAAAATTTGGAATAGAACGAGACCGATAGGGTAACGACTTTAATAGGAAAGTCATTCGAAAAATATTGGTTACTCTTTTAAGCATACTTCGAAGTTCATGATGGTTTCTGTGAGTTGAATGCGTGACTGCGCCGCCTTGTAATGCCGATGAGGCCTTGGGTATCAAATCTCCACGCATCTTCCCTCGCCTCTATTCAACTTACTTCAACTCGGATTGATTCCAGAGAGGTTTGCTCAGATTGTAACGAGTTCATTTTCTAAATATTAGAAGCTGGTCTAGAAATAATCTAAGTGGAGCCATCATGCTTTTTGTTTGCTAGAAATCATTAGGTTTGCTGTGGTGGAGTCAGCCTTGTTTGTGTTTGCATAGAACTTCCCTTCCTTTCAGGATTTTTATTTTTCTTTTGTTTTTCTAGTGTATGCCCGAGGTTATTAGAGAGCGGGCTTGGAAAAGAGACAATCTAGGTCGATTGATTAGTGAAAAACCTAGTAATTCTTCTTGTGGAAGCGGGGAGCTCGAAGACTCTTCTTTTGAGAGCCCCGTTTTTGGAAACTTCAGTTTTGAGAATCCGTCTCTTCGTGAGGAAAGTACCCCTAGTACTTTAGCTGTGCCAGCGATGGCAACTTTGAAAGATTACATGTTCCCAACTAGGACCAACCGAGCTTCGTGCATTAAATTGCCAGCCAATACGACTAATTTCGAGATAAAACCTAGTATTCTTCAGATGATCCCTATATTCTTAGGAAAAGATAATGAGAACCCTTATTTTCATATTAGGGACTTTGAGGAAATTTGTGGGACAGTTAGAATAAAAGACCTTACTGATGAAGTTTTGAAACTTAAGATGTTCCCCTTTTCCTTGAAAGATAAAGCCAAGACCTGGCTAAACAACCTACCATATGAATCCATTGAAACATGGCAGGAACTTATTGCTTCTTTCTAAATGAAATTCTACCCTAAGCATAAAACTGCAGCTGTTAGACAGAAAATTAGTTCCAGTGTTGAATAAGAGGGAGAGTCTCTTTATAGGTTTTTAGAGAGATTCAATGATCTCCTATCCCAGTGTCCTCACCATGGATTTGATAAGATGAAACTTGTAGAGATTATTTATGATGGTTTAGACTATTCGACCAAAGCCATGGTCGAGTCTATGTCTTATTTGGTGAGTTCACTAGTAAAAGTGCTGAGGATGCATTTACCTTCTTAGGAGTTGTTGCTGAGAAATCCCAACAGTGGGAGTCTTGTGTTGAACCCCCTAAAAGACTCTTGGTTAATACAAGTAGCACCAAATGGTAGATACGAGTTTTGCGTCAGATGCTAAGTTTGCTTCTTTGTCTATAAGGTTAGAAGCTTTGGAAATGGGTCAGTCTAAAAATAGGTCCCTTGTTGAACCTAATAGAACCTCTCAAGTCTCTAGTTGTGGAATAAAGCCCGATAACTCATTTTGGGAAGGTCAGGTTAGTGAAGAGCAAGTTCATGCTGTCTATAACAATGCTAGGTTTGAGAACCGTCAGAAGTTTGACCCATACTCAGAGACCTAAAATCGTGGTTGGAGAAACCATCCTAATTTTTCTTGGTCTAAGGGCCAGAATCAAGGTCAGACTAGTAATTCTCGGCCTCCCCCAGGTTTTGATTATGCTAAGAACTCTTCAGGTTAACCCCAGTTTCAGAACCCTTCGGATAAAAAGATCACAAGTTTAGAAAAGACTCTCGCCTCGTTTATTAAAAGCTCTGAAAAGATCAACCAAATGGTTGCGCAAGGGATATAAGAAAGTAAGAGTATAAGTTATGCTAACTCTCAGGCTATTTTCGAGTTGAAAACCCAGGTTAGTCAGATAAATGAGTCTTTGAGGGAAAAAGGTAAGTTTCCTAGTCAAACTCAGCCCAATCCTAGAGGAGTTCATCAAGTAGGTGAAGGACCATCCCATCATGTGAATGCTATTAAAACCCTTAGGAGTGGTAGAGTGATAGACAACAAGGTTGCCACGCCTAATAGTGAACATCTTTGTAGTTCACCCTTAGAACCGAAACCGAGGAGACTGATAGAGTCTCTAAAGAGACCAATAAGGGTCATATTGAGCCAGGCTTTGTTCCCAGAGCCCTGTTCCCCCAGCTGCTAGTTCCAACTAAGAGGGAGTCCAACTTTAATGATATATTGGAGGTTTTTAAGCAGGTAACTATCAACCTTCCATTATTAGATGCAATTGCGATTCCGCTTATGCCAAGTTTCTTAAGGATATGTGTACGTGAAAGCGGAAGCTTAGTGTCCAGAAGAAAGACTTTCTAGCTAGTCACGTGAGTTCTATCATTCAGAATACCACTACTCCCAAGTATAAAGACCCAGGGTCCCCTACCATTTCTTGCACAATAGGTAAATACCGTGTTGAGAAAGCGTTGCTTGACTTAGAAGCCAGTGTGAACTTACTCCCATACCATCTGTACCTTAAGCTAGGACTTGGTGAGATGAAACCTACCCAGATGACACCCCAGTTAGCTGATACCCAACCTATCCCTGACCCAGAGAACCAAATACCAATGATTTTAGGTCGCCCGTTTTTAGCTACATCCAATGCGATCATTAACTGTCGAAATGGTATTATGAATTTGTCTTTTGGTAATATGACTATTGAGATGAACATTTTTAATATTAGTAAGCTACCCTCTGAACTAGATGACTCGAACATAGAAGAGGTGAACATGATAGGAACATTAGTCAAGGAGTCATTGCCGAACACTTTGTTAGAAGATCCATTAGAGAAATGCCTAGCTCACTTTGGGATTGATTTTGATGATGATAATGTGATTAATGAGGTGAATTCTTTGTTAGATTCAACCCCTTTGTTAGACACTAATAATGAATGGAAACCTAAGTTCGAACCATTACCAGTTTCTAAGTCTTCCCTTGTTCCTTCTTTAGAAGAGCCTCCTAAGTTGGACCTTAAACCATTACCAGATACCCTGAAGTATGTGTTTTTAGGCCCATCTGAAACTTTACCTGTAATTATAGCATCCGACCTGGATAGTGATCATGAAAGTAGGCTAGAAAGTACAAAACAACAAGGAAGCTTTAGGGTGGACCATAGCAGACATTAAGGGTATAAGTCCCACTGTTTGTATGCATCAGATCTATTTAGAGAGTGACACCAAACCTTCTAGGGAGATGCAACGTCGACTAAACCCCGATATGAAAGAAGTAGTTTGAACCGAGGTTCTTAAGTTGTTAGATGCAGGCATTATCTACCCCATTTCAGACAGTAAGTGGGTCAGCCCCGTTCAGGTTGTTCCCAAGAAATCCCAGATTCTCGTAGTCCGTAACGATAATAATGAGTCAATCCCAACCCGAGTGACCACGTGTTGGCGTGTTTGTATTGACTATAGGAAATTGAACAAGGTCACTAGGAAGGACCACTTTCCCCTTCCCTTCATCGACCAGATGCTAGAGAGATTAGCTGGACATAGTCATTACTGCATTTTAGATGGCTAATCTGGCTATAATCAGATCGTTATTTCCCCAGAAAACCAGGAGAAAACCACTTTTACCTGTCCCTTTGGTACCTTTGCGTATAGACGCATGCCTTTCGGGCTATGTAACACCCCTGCGACTTTTCAGCGTTGCATGATGAGCATATTTTCAGATATGGTAGAACGGTTCTTAGAGGTCTTTATGGATAATTTTTCAGTGTTTGGTTCATCTTTCGATGAGTGCTTGCATCATTTGTCATTAGTGTTGACTAGGTGTAAGGAAAAGAATCTAGTGCTTAATTGGGAAAAATGTCATTTCATGGTTCGATCAGGAATTGTTTTAGGGCATATCGTTTCTTCTAAGGGTATAGAGGTAGATAAAGCCAAAGTTGACCTTATCAATACTTTACAGATCCCAAAAACCGTAAGAGATATTAGGTCATTCTTAGGGAATGCATTTATCGTCGATTTATTAAGGATTTTAGCTTGATTTCTAGACCTCTTTGCAATTTGCTTGCAAAAGATGTTAAGTTTGTCTTTGATGGTGCTTGTTTAGAGGCTTTTGAGAAGCTTAAGACTTTACTTACTACCGCCCCCATAGTCCAGGCACCCAACTGGAACCTACCCTTTGAGATCATGTGTGATGCTTCAGATTATGCTATTGGTGTTGTGCTAGGTCAGCGAGAAAACAAATTACTTCATGTGATTTACTATGCTAGTAAAACTCTGAATGATGCCCAGTTGAACTATACCACTACGGAGAAGGAACGGTTAGCCATTGTGTTTGCCTTAGACAAGTTTAGACCCTATCTCTTAGGTTCTAAGGTCATAATCTTCACGGATCATGCGTTGAAGTATCTTCTTTCCAAGAAGGATACTAAACCTAGATTGATTAGATGGATCCTCTTGTTACAGGAATTTTCCTTAGACATTAGAGACAAAAAAGGTGCAGAAAATGTAGTAGCAGACCACTTGTCTAGCCTTGTTGTGGATACCCCTGATGATTCTCCTCCTATTAGGGATAGTTTTCTTGATGAACAACTGTTCTTTGTTAACCTATTACCTTGGTATGCGAATATAGTGAACTATCTTGTTACTGGTCGAATGCCCCAACATTGGGGTAACAAGATCGTTCTAGGTTTTTAGCCGAGGTTAAGCACTTCTTTTGGGATGATCCTTATTTGTTTAAGTATTATCCAGACAGATTATTAGGAGATGTATACCGAGAGTGACCAAATCAAGATTATTTCCTTTTGTCATGATCGATGCTTGTGGGTGTCACTTTAGTGCTAAGAAGACCGGCTTTGCTAAGATATTACAGTGTGGATTCTATTGGCCTTCGTTGTTTAAAGACTCCCACAGTTACTGTGTTACTTGTGAACGTTTCCAGAAATTAGGAACCATTTCCCGTAGGAACATGATGCCCTTGAACCCTATTTTAGTTGTTGAGGTTTTTGATGTGTGGGGTATTAACTTTATGGGTGTGTTTCCTAATTCTTTTGGTAACTTAGACATCCTTGGCGCTGTAGACTATGTCTCTAAGTGGATTGAGGCGGTTGCGTGTAAAACCAATGACCATAGGGTTGTGATTGAGTTCTTAAAAGATAATATACTTACACGTTTTGGTACACCGCGTGCTATAATTAGTGATGGAGGGTCGCACTTCTGTAATGGACCTTTTAGGCTTTTGATGAAGAAATATGGTATTACACATAAGGTAGATACCCCGTACCATCCACAAACTAGTGGTCAGGTATAGGTTTCCAATATGGAGATAAAACGTATATTAGAGAAAACAGTTAATCCTAGTAGGAAAGATTGGTCGTCTAGGCTTACTGATGCCTTATGGGCTTACCGTACTGCGTTTAAGACCCCCATTGGAATGTCACCTTATCGACTTGTTTATGGCAAGGCATATCACTTACCTGTTGAGTTAGAACATAAAGCATATTGGGATGTTAAGAAGCTAAATTTTTCACTTGACAAGGCAGGAGCCCATAGGAAACTCCAGCTCAATGAGTTGGAAGAGATTCGTAGAGATGCTTACGATATTGCTAAGGAGTATAAGAACAAAATGAAACTTGTGAATGATAGAAATATTTTACGAAAGTCATTTTCTCCAGGTCAAAAAGTTCTTCTGTATGATACTCGTTTACATCTATTTCCCGGGAAGTTACGCTCTCGGTGGACCGGTCCTTTTGTGGTCCGTGCCATTTTTCCTCATGGAGTTGTTGAGATCGAGACACCGGATGGTAGTAGTTACGATAGTAGCAGGATTTCCCACACTACACCCCTCACTATATTTTGGTTAATTAATCCATTGAAAGTTGCATAATTGAGAATGTTTATTGATTAATTTCATGAGTTGTTTACACGGGGAAAAGTAGGATTACACTTAACGGGTAAAACACTCTTAAACTTTCTCTCTCCTAATGACTTGCCCAACAATTCCAAAGATCTCTCCTACAATGACTCACTCGACCCTTTATATAGGGTAATACATAGTGGATGACAGCTAAGCTATCCTTTATTTTCGAGAATGTCTCGCGAAGTGTCGCGAGTGTACAACTATTCAATCTCGCGACACTTCTTAACCCTCGCGCAGATCTCACATCTTCTTTATGTCTCGCTTTGTCATTATTCTTTGCGTCGTTTATTTTCGCGACTACCTCGCGACGTCATTGTTTATTAACCCCATGAGCCCTGTACGTTGCGATATTATGGTCCTACATCTTGCCTCTTTTTCCTTGAATATTGCTTGAAGAGCGATTTTTAAGGAAAAATCTGTTGTTGTGATTATCTTTGGTCTTCGCTGGTGAAGGAACGAGCGAAAGAATATTGGACTTGAAAAGTACGTACTTGCCTCTATTCTTTTGCGAAGTTCCGGAGCTTCTTTGAGATATATATGAAGTATCGTCTCTTATCTCTCCTGCGAGGGGAAGTATACCATGGGATTTTTACAATGTTGTTGCCGCTGATCGCTTATCTTGATTTTGTACTTTTACACGGATTTTGATTATTAATGTCTTCTCTTGACACGTTTCTTTCAACCACTTTTTCTTAACCGTTCATGTCTCTTCGCATTAATTGACCTCGTTTTTCTCGAGGCTCTTTTCTCCTATATATAGTTCTCTTTTCCCCTTCTTTTCATCTTTTAGTTTGTCTCTGCAACTTTTCTTTAATTCTCTCCTTCCGCAATTTGCGCTCCTGCTACTGCAAAGCTTTTCTTCATCCTTTCTAGCGCTGTTTTTAATCTCCAATCTTTCATCCATTCCCATACTGATAAATGGCTTCCATGATCGTGGATACAAAACTTCTTTTGAAGAATTTCTTGAAGTTGCACGAGAAGGGCTTTACTCTGTCAACCATTCCCGATCAAGAACCCTCATCCATTCTTTTCAAATCTTTTCTCCGATCATCAATGTGATGATCAAAAGATTATAGTCTCGCTCGGTCGGCTTCTCGCGGGACTTCCTATTCCCTTGTACAATCCCGAGTTGCCTTTATTTTATGAAATTTTGGCCCATGAAAAATTCTCTCGGGCTGTTTATCAATTAAGTGGCGATTGTATTCTTTGATGCTTGAGTTCGCGAACCGCGGTGCAGGCAAAGGATCTTTATACCTAATTCTCGCGAGAAATCCCAAATTCGCCGATTTGGAAATAGTTGTTGAGAAATACACTGTGGAAAACTTTTTTGAAAATTACTCAGTGATAACTATGGTGAATGCGAGATCTCGCTGGGGCGTTCGCCTGAAGAAAAATGATAATGTCTCTGAGGATAAATTACTCATGCAAGACATTGATTGGCACCCAGGTAATAATTCCTCTCCTCGTCATTCCAAAGATGAGAGGTGGTGGGTCGTACCCTTGATCTTAAATGGTCCTTACATCGCGGGCTCGCATATTCTTCCTGCGAATCTCGCAGGATATCATCCTTGGGAATTCAAATGGCCTGAGAAGGAAAAAGAAGTATGTTTCCTACTCCAAATTTTTGCTTTCGCAACTTTCTTTTTATGATTCCGAGTTTGTGAAATCTTTGAGATAACCAGGTTGAAAGGAAGCTACAAAAGGAATCCCTCGGAGGATACTTTGACATTGCTTCGATCGCTTATGAGTGAAGTAAGAAGCATTTTGACATTGCTGAGTTTTTTTTTTTTTTTTTTTTTTTTTTTTTTTTTTTTTTTTTAACAATACTATTGCCTCTCGTTTCTCAACTTTACACATTTGCGAAGGCCGAAGTTGAAAAAGTTGTTGCTGCAAGACTAGAAGTAAGGGTAAGACTGCCGCTCGCAAGAGTAAATCTTCGCTCCACTAACTAAGAAGCGAAAGGTTCCATCCTCTTCTCGCCTTAGCTCAAGCTCTGAATCTTCTGACGAGGATAATCATGACTCGAATCCTTCTCTCACCAAGAAGACTCCATCGACCAGTTCTTCCATGGATCAGTTATCCAGTATCTTCTCAGACTGTTTCCAAGGAATGGGAGATGCTCCTCTAGCTTCTTCTTTGCGGGGCTCTCGCAAACGTGTGTAATCTTTGCTTTCTTGGAAGGCAATAATTCATTCAATGGAGTCTCTAGAGTTGTGTCTCCGACCTTTTGAACGCACTTGGGTCTCTGGTATGTGTACAGTCATATTTCCCTGCTAACTTTAAATTGTTTCGGTATATATATGTTTTAATAATTTTTCTATCTTCTTTTATAGGTTGGAAGATCTTCCTTTGTAGTTGCCTCAGACCTTGAGAGAAGACGCAACAACCTTGAAAAGAAGAATTTGCAATTGAGCAATAAGATTCAAGAATTAGAGACTGAAGCTGCGTCATCTCGCAATAAAGACGAGAGAATTCAAAAGTTAAACACCGAACTTGATTCCCAAAAGGATAAGGTGTCCACCCTTCAAAATGCCAATCAGCAACTCTATGGTATAAAATTTTACCTCCTTTTAGTATCTTTATCTTAATCTGTACGCCTATTACTTCCTAACTTATTACTTTCGCAGATGTATATAATCTCTCCGATGAGGCTATTCTTCTCCATACATTTCTCGAGCCTATGGATAATAACCTTCTTCTCGCTCACCTCAACAATTCTTTAAGTAGTTCATCAAACAAAATTAACTCCTTTCATTAAATGAACTTCGGACCAAATATCGTCTTTTAGAAATTGAACATAGATCTGGTTTAAGCGGCATCAACCAATTTAAACGAATGTTTCTCGAGTCCAATAAAGAAATCAAAATTTTGAGGAAGAAAATTAGTGACCTTATAGATGATAAAGATCGCATTAATAATAATGGTGCACAGGCATTAGCAACATTTCAAAAATCTCTCCTTGAACTACAAATTGAACAGGATGAATTGCTTCGCGGAATTCCTTACTTAGTGAGCGAGAAGATCAAATTCGTTCCCTCCTTGTTATAAATAGTGATGATGAATTCTACTGGCTGCGAAAGTTTTAGATAATGCCAGGAATAACCTAGGTGTTGATGTTAGTCTTCACGCCGAGCATACTTCCTTGATTAAAGATATGATATCTGATAGAGAAGGTTATTTATTACACCTTACTACTTCTTACTTTTGTAGCATTGCTTGTAAATTATTAACTTGTTGTTACTTATTTGCAGAATCGAGAAGAGGTTTCAAGTTAGAATTAAAGAGCTTGAATCGAGAAAGAGCAACTCGTGGGGGAATTTTCCAAAGCGAGAATTGAAGAACTCGAAACCGAAAAAACGGCTCGCAAAGAATCTCTTCCTTCGCGAGAATAGATATTCCAAGTTGAAGAAACAATTTCTAACGACAGTGGAGAACTTTAACAATGATCTTCAATTCGCTTCGCAATAGAGGCATGGAATATGTTTGTAAGGATCACAATATCCCTCTGCATTCATATCCCCGGCTCCTTGAAAAGGTTCCCGAGAATCTGCTGTCTCGACGTTTCGATAGCGAGGCCGGCGAAGAAGAAAATTCGGCGATGAAAATAATGGCGAAGAATCGGATGGAGAAGAAGAATCACCAAAGATATAATTCTTTTTGTTTTCTTTTCTTTGCGTGTAATATCCGTACATTCTTTGTATAACTCTTTTTTCATGAATTCAATCTTCACTTTCCCTTGTAACATAATTGACTAACATTATTAATGTATAACTCTTTCGTCGGAAGATGAATAACAATATTCCATCTTTTGCATTCCCATACTTGCCTCTGATATTCATCTTCTCGAGGGAAGAAGTTAGTTATCCTCATGTATTTTGTTGGATAATAATTTTATTGTTGTTGAAATGTATAGCTGAATTGACGAAGGTCGCGAATATCTTTATGAATTGAGAATGCTATCTCTTTGTGCTTTGCGACAAGGTCGCAGCCGCCTCTACACTTTCATGTAAAGGCCCATTGACCTTGCCTTATCATTTTGTGTGGTCTTCCAAGTCAGACCTCCCTAGTTAGAGGTCCTCCCCGCCACTGTTCATTGCGACAAAATCGCAGGACGTCTTTACACTTGTATGTAAAGACCCATTGATCTTGCCTTATCATTCTTCAAGTATTTTTGCCTCTGCAGATGTTTTGGTTGCAACAATATGACAGGCCTAGATATCCTTGCGAATATAAAGTCCTATGACATTGCCGTCATGCGACGAAATCGCAGGACGTCCGTACATTTTCATGTAAAGACCCATTGATCTCGCCTTACCCTCGCGTTAGTATTATTGCCTCTGCAGGATCCTGGCACAAATATGACAAGCCTAAGTCTCCTTGCGAAAACAAAGCCTCATGACATTTGCGTCTGTTTTGACACCCCCTAATGTAAAGTGTCGCCCTTATCATCTCCCCTGTTGCCCCTTCAAGGAGGCGAAACATCGGCCATACAAGACTAGCTCCTCCCATCCCGGTCTTAACAACAACCAGTTGTTTTCGCAGCCTCTTATCCCTTATACCTATATGGTTTATGGTTACGAGACCGCACCCTAAGTGGAGTTTTCTTCGGCGAGTGCAACGCATGCCAAGACTTGCCAAGAATGGCCAGGGTAGGTTCATCCATCCCGGGCACTCTGGCTCAACCGTGTACCTCGGCGCCTTGTGCATACATCGACTCCTAAGAAGAGATCCTCGGTCGCCCAACCGGTATAACCTACATATATAGTTGGGAATCCAAGGTACCTCTTCCGGATAGGCTTTCATGGGCCCCAAATTTTCATGGTTCAGGGCTTCAGGAGCGGTGTAACCTTCCCCCGAACCACGGCGAGAGATACCCCCTTATATGACGCACTTTAGGTCTTACATTTGCCTCTTACGAAATGTTATTCGCGAACTAGGGTGTACGCCATAAAGGTTCGTCCCATTCATTTGCGCATTTATATTTGTTAAATCATTCAATCATTCATTTTCATTATTTGTCGATATTTGTTTGAAGTATTCGCACAGTTCACATTTCACTTGTTGCATTTCATTTTTCTTTCTTAGTCGTATTCTCATCTTACTCTTGGCATGCGAGATTCTCGCACATCATTACTTCAGATTGTTACTTTGCATCTTCTTTGTTATTGATTATTCACTTCTTATGCCTTTTGTTCCCCATATCTTTTGCTTCTTCATTGTTATAATATTGGTCTGTCTCTAAGCATTCACCTCGCGAGTGCGTTCGACCCTCACTTCTATAGCATCTACCATTAGTTTTTCCTTTCTCTGTTCATTTCTCACATGTTGCTTCCAACCCTTTCTTTTGGCACTTCTTTCTTCGCAGTTTTCTATATCAACCTAATGGCATTGTTGCGACTCCTTCCAATCTCCCTGTATGATACCAATGCCATTTGGATGTGGGAATTTAATACATTGATGATAGGTTGACGCGACTCCTAAAATTTCATGAAGCCATGGCCTCCCAATCAGCGCATTGTATGGAGATTCCACATCAACCACACAAAATAAAATATCAGTGGATAATCCTTGTAGAGGTATTCTCATGTGAACCTCTCCTTTTGGTTTGTTTGCAGTGCCGTTAAAGCCATATATCTTGTATGTCGAGGGAATTAAATCCTCATCTTTTCCGCCCATCGTCTTGTAAGTATGGTAGAAGAGAATATTCACCGAACCGGGGTGTCGATTAGAATTCGGTTGATCGCCCAACAAGCTTTCGCCTCATCATCTTCTCCATCCACTGGTTTCGGGTTAATCTCTAGTTTCACAACCAACGGGCTATCGTGTGTTTCTCTTCCTTTTGGCACTTCATCTGGGCAGAGAAAGAAATAGTCTTCACTGCCACTTTTCTAGCTGCGTCGTCCTCGCCAGACTCATTATTTCTTTATCATTAGCATCTCTCGCAAAGACTTTACTGAGCACGTTGTCATGAAAATCTTCGATGGTGCGATAAGAGTGGACGATAGAGTTGCAATTCAAATTCTTAGCTTTGGTTCCTACTTCTATCACAAATGTTTCCTTTCCTTTCGCCGACACGTTCTATGCATCTCTCGGTGGTGGTGGTAATGTCTCGACCTGTTTCTTCTCCCTTTAGAAAGTGATTCACTTCCCCCGATCAATCATCCCGAGAATAATTCTTTTTATGTTTCTACAATCGTTTGTTTGATGCCCATGGAAGCGATGGTAAGAACAAAACTCATGGCTTCTATCTCTGGCGGTGGTTCCATTCCAACATTCCAAGGTCTTGGTACATTTTCCATCACAAGTATAGCTTCCAGCATCTTTTCAACGCTAGCATTCAGTGGAGGCATCTTAATTTGTTCCCATACTGTTCTATGATTTCTCTGCCCTCCACGATTATTTTGCCTTCGTCCACCATAAGTTTCTTGCACATGATCTAGCCTCTGAATCTTATTATTGCTGTTACGGTTATAGTAGTTCCTTTCTCGCTCAAACTCTTCTTGATCATGGCTTCCCATGGCTACTATCTTCGTTGTCCCTCATCGCCTCTCCTTGCCTGCTGTCCTTGCGAAGTGCTCGCCACTGTATTGATGAACTGAGGTAACAAGCTTGCGTTCGCGGCATTCGAGTTTGTGTTCGCAACTGGATAAGAATTCATTTCATTCTGTCTTTCTTCTAAGGCGATATATTCTTCCTGTAATTCTCGCAGTTCGCCATCGTGATTGTATTTTTGACTCTAAAAATTTGAATGTATAACAAGTTAGTCGCAAAGAGAGCATTCACAAATGAGAGGATGAGATATCTCTCCTCAACCCGTCCCTGCCATTTCGCTACACATGGTTCTCCATCTCATTGTCAACTCGCCTTAAGCTCTCGCCAACCCTTTGTTTCAACCCGAATACATCTTCAATACCGGTCGTGAAGAGTTGTTACTTATGTATGCTCCCAGGAATGTGGCTTGTAAATGGTGAAATGATGTAATTGTATTCCTTGGTAGACTTTCAAACCACTTTAGTGCTTCTCCTATTAAGCTTGACGCGAAATATTTACACAATATAGCATCATGGTTCTCCCATTGTAACATACATCTCATATAAGCCTTAATATGTTGTATCGCACAGTTGTTCCATCAAAGATGTTGGTTAATGCAGGTAGATTGCACTTAGGAGGTATTCCTCCGTTTGTACTTCTAGCGTGAAGGGATTCTTCGCGGCTTCGCGATGGCTTCGTCCAGGTTGTCTCCTTCCTCCTTCCCTTCTATTGTTCCAGTAATCCTCTCATTTCAGCTAGTTCTCTTAAGATTTGTTCATTTGCCTCGAATTTGTTTCTATTGGTCTTTTAGCTCTGCTTCTCTCCTTCTTCGCTCGTGTCTATTTTGACCTTCCCGCTCATTATCTTCTCCTCTTCTTTCCTCGCGACGCTCTTCTTCGCCTCTTTCGCACTCCGCACGCCATTATATCGGTTGTTCTCTCTTCTTGGCTGCCTCTCGCCTCTCATCATTTGCACCTCTCATACTCTTCATTAATATTTCTATTGGCACGATTTTGTTCCCTCCTTCTCTCGCGGTTGTCATGGTTATTCTGTTTGGATTGCCTCCTCCATCTCTTGATTTTCCATTTCTTCTCTTAGCCTTTCTCTCTCGCGAGCCGGTCGCGCTTGTTCAATGTAGTGTCTCTCAATGTCATCCTCAATCTCTCGGTTTCTTCTCAATTCTTCTCTCCGCGTAGGATTATTCTTCCTTGCATTTTGGGTCATTCGGCCCTTGGAGTTGCATGTTTTCTTGATTTTCCCTATTTCGCTCATTTTGAAGATTTTTTCCGGGCCGAGGAATATAACGATCTTCTATTTCTCCTCTTCTCTCGCCATACTCTGCGTCCGGATCTTGTGTCTCTTCCTCGGTATTCTCTCGTTGGTAAAACTCTTCTTCTTTCTTTCTCTCGTTCGATCTAGAACTTGATCTCACGTTACTTCTAGATCTCCTACTTTGCAATCTCATATTTTCCATCCTCAATTCATGATTTTGTCTTGTCAAGTTTGCTCGCTCTTCTGCCTCTAACCGTCTCTCCTCATGTATTGTTTGTCTCAATCTTTCTAGCGCCGCCATTTCTTCGTTTCTGGATTCATTTCTCCATTCATTCCTTGTTCTCCTTGTCCATTGTTCACCTTCTTTGCTCCTCTTTCTCTCGTCTTCGAATCGATCTCCAAGTATGCACACTTACTCTATCATAATCCACAGCCGCGTTTGCCACTAGGGAGATTGGTGGCTGGTTTTGACCTTCTTCATCATTTCTCGCGTTCACCCTTGATGATTCTCTGTTTCATTCCTCCTTTCTCCAGCAAGTCTCCCACTTCTTCTTACAATCGTTGGTTGCTCCTGTACGTTTCTTCTTCTAGCCATCTTTCTTTTTCAATGAATTCTTGAGTATCTTTTCCAAATCTCTTCTCTGTTAATCCAAATTCTTTCCAATTTCTTCGTCAATCACTGCTCGTCCCTGTTTCTAGCGCATATGTAGTAGCAGGATTTCCCACACTACACCCCTCACTATATTTTGGTTAATTAGTCTGTTGAAAGTTGCATAATTGAGAATGTTTATTGATTAATTTCATGAGTTGTTTACACAGGAAAAGTAGGATTACACTTAACAAGTAAAACACTCTTAAACTTTCTCTCTCCTAATGACTTGCCCAACAATTCCAAAAGATCTCTCCTACAACAGACTCACTCGACCCTTTATATAGGGTAATACATAGTGGATGACAGCTAAGCTATCCTTTATTTTGGGAATGTCTCGCGAAGTGTCGCTGTACAACTATTCAATCTCGCGACACTTCTTAACCCTCGCCAGATCTCACATCTTCTTTATGTCTCTTTGTCATTATTCTTTGCGTCGTTTATTTTAGCTGTCTGCGACTGCCTCGCGACGTCATTGTTTATTAACCCCGCGAGCCCTGTACGTTGCGATATTATGGTCCTACAAGTTCTTCGAAGGTTAACGGTTAGAGATTGAAACCCTTTTTAGAGCCCTTTCCTGTGTGATGTTGAGGAGGTCCCTCCGGAGGACCCCCGCTTACCCTTTATTGACTATCGAGGGATTGTATATTGTATATTAGTTTTTGATTTCTCTCTTCACCTGTGTACTATCTTTCCGACTTCTCTCTTTACTGATTCCTCGTGTTACTTTACTTTTTGGTATTGCTCTTTCATTAGAAACATTGAGGACAATATTAGATTTAATTTTGGGGGTGGGGAAGAAACTTTTTGTTAGCTTTTTGTTAGCTTTTAGTTGCAATAAATAAACTCAAGAGCCTAGACATTTATGGTTATTAAGGTTGGCACTAACCAATTTAAGTGGATGGTAACATCTTGGTTGTAGGAGTTGAGGAACCAATCTGATTAGATGGAAACATCTAAAGAGTCTATTCATAAAAGCACAGATCTCAGGTGTTAGAATTAAAAAAAACATGGTAGTTTCGCCATATCTCGTTGAATCCTTTTCACCTTCTGTTTTTATTTTTATTTTCTTTTAAGTGATTTGGTGGGGCACATGATTCAAGTTGTTACCATTGCTAGGGTGAAATAGAGTGATTGAGATACCAAAAAAATAAAATAAAAATTGACCAGACCATTAGACCATCCGGAATAATTTCAATAAAGTCGATCACTGGTGCCCTTGTATATGCCAGTTGTGTTGACCTAGAGTTATGATTATCACCCGCTGGTTCCCTTGTATATGCCAGCTGTGTTGATATTAGTCAGACCGGTATCTCAGTCCATTAGGATAGGTTCATCCTAGTAGTGGCCTTAGGACAGAGATATGGGAAACACCGTTCACCTTAGTCAAACCATCTACGTTTTTCTCTACATCCATCTTCTTAATCTTTCCATGTGATTGGTTGACTCCGGTTATGATGTCCAGAAACTATCTGAGTAGAGCTCTATCACTTTATATGAATTTTAGTATGCTTGAGTGCAAACTCGTGTACAACAATTGGAATTTCGCATCAGGGTACTTCCTCTTGTAGCCAATGAGAGTATACCAACCAAGGAGATTCTTTAGTGCCTTCCAAGATTCTGCGTAGATAGCTAGGGTCTGGAGTAAAGGTTTTGTGGGTACACCTTTGGTAAACCCTCCGGAGACAACACTCCGCCACTAGGGCCACTTAGCGGTTTAACGGCTTGCTGCACGTGCTAAGTGTAGTCATTTTATTTTCTAGATTAGATTTGCTTGAGGACTAGCAAATAATAAGTTTGGGGGTATTTGATAGACACATTTTTGTGTCTAAGTTGTCCTCAATTTTCTGTTTTGTTGGTACTCGAATTTGTGCTTATTATGGTATTTTGTACGTTTGTAGGTATTTTTGGGAAATAAACATTTTTTGGAAAAATCGGCTCGAAAAGTTATGCGGAGCACCCCCCGGAGGACATGTGCTATGCGACTCTCATTTCGGTTAAGGGGCACCTCAATTACTAAGGGGCATCTCAGTTGGGCACCTGCTATTTGCACTCTCGGTTTGGTTAGGGGGGCACCATCTTCAACATTCAAATTCTGTTTTTGGCGGGAAAATATATTTGCAGCTGAACAAATTTTAGGGTTCAAGATTTGGATGGTTTTTAATGAGATTCAACTGCTGAATTTTGTTGAGATGACTTGGATGAACGAAACAGGGAAGGTATGGTCGTTACATTTGGTTAGATTTGGCTAAAACATCAGATTGAAGATAGACATGGAAGGATATATATGATGGAAATATTCTCGGGATTATCTTGTTAGTTTGGGATGTTTCGGCGTGCTGCAATGGGTTTGACTTCTTCTGAGGCGATTTTCCGACGTGTGGGAGTGTGTAGAGATTCAGTAACGCGCGGAAGAGAAGAACAAGGAATTATTTCCTTAACACGACCGAGGAGAATAATAACGAGTAATGAAGGATTATTTGCAGTGATTACGAATTATCTTTGAACCTGAGACGTATAAATAAGGTGCTTGGGATGAATGGAGGGGACGGAGTGTTTGGGAGAGAGACAGAACATCACAGAGCTGAAAAATCAAGTTGCAGAAAACCACCATTTCTGCTACTGCTGAAGAACACGAAGAACAAAAGACCACCAGAGGCAGTCGTTCATGCTACAGTGACAACGACAATTAGACGAGGGTCGCAGAGCTACAAAAACAACAGCAGTTCATCTTTATCGTTCTCTGTAACAGTGTTTGCAACAATTATAAACGTTGCAAACACCCGATTTTCATCATTTTCTCCATTTCATCTTTGTAAACACCCTTTGAGAAATAATAATGATTTTTGAGTGTGTTTCCAACATGATGAGAGGCTAATTCTCCCACAACCAAGGCAATGAGGAAGCTATTTACACATGAATAATTGGTAATTATTTTATTTTCTCTAATTTATAATTTATAATTCACTCAATCACTGCTTTTGCGGAGTTCTAAATTGTTTACATAATTTTCTTAATTAGTTGTGATTCAATTTGATAGGTTATACTTTGTTAAGTCAGTTGATAATCTATGCTTAGGAATACAATTAATATTTGAGAATTTGTATGATTATTTGTGAATTAAGAAAATAAGGGACTTAAAAGATAATTAGAGTTTTGGATTATTTACCATCATTCATTCATGTGTAATAGTGGAATCAGTGTCTTGGTTATTTTAAAATCTTGAAATTAAATTTGGAGTTAAGTTTTGTTTGTTTTTAAGTCTTATAAGTCTAAAATCTATTGCTTTCACAAGTCTCAACGAACGTATTTACTACAACAAATTTGAAAATCACATCAGTTTCTACCATCAAGATACGAGTCTAAGAAACATGCCATTGAAGAAGCAAACGATCTTTTTACACTCTCCAGAAATACTCTTGTTGGAAAGTTAAAGATATTTGATAATGAACACGCATCTAGAAAAGAGGTGATTTCTCTTAAAGCTGCAAACAATTCTGAATCCTCTAAGGATAAATCTGGTTCGCCAGATACTAAGGATATGTTACTCCATGAAAATTTAGAAAATTCTTGAGAGACAGGAAAAAGAGTTTTTCTAAAGGTGCAACATCTCCTAATGATGATGTACAATGCTATAACTGTCGTGGTTTTGGGCACTTGTCTTCAGTATGTCCCATCTGGAGCCGTAGACAATCGGCATATGCAGTTGCTTTGCCTACTCTTAACGATGGACCTGAATATTATAATCCCAAGAGTACACTGGCGAGGTTGCATTAGCTTCTGGAAAAATTCTTTCGGATACTGATTCTGATTCTGACGAAGAAGTGTTCCATGTGGATCCAGTCGCTAATAATCTTCTTAAGGAATGTCATCAAAAACTCTCGGAAGCTGAAAGCACCATTTTTAGTGAGAAAGTTAAATATGACAGACTTCGTAGTTGGAATAAAGACTTGCAAGACCAACTTGATTCTAGTGGTGCAAGAGATTATCTCAACGAAATACGAAAGCTTAAAGAAGAAATTACTGAAAGTCGTGATCGGGAAATTATCCTTCAAGAAAAAGTAGATAACTTGGAGAACATTGAGATGAACTTGTTATTTGATTCGGAACGAGAAGATCTCAAATTTTAATGTGATTCATCCAAGAATGATCTAGTTATTGCGCTTGAAAAGGTCAAAAGGTTGGAAGAAGAAAACTCGAGCTTAAAAGAGAGTTTGTCTAGAAATAGCAGCTCAGATAAATTAACCTCAATATTGGGAGCATGTACAATTCATCGTGATACACGAGGATTGGGCTATGAAGGAATAGACGCTCCTAGTATTTGCAAAGAGGTAAAATTTGTCAGAGCTAAAAATTCTTCTCAACCAAAACCTTCCACGGTTGACAAAAGTGAAGTATCTCTGCCAACTGCCGATGATGAAAAGAGGAAATTCTATCAAGATACAAAGCAAGTACATACACATTCGGGTGTAACACTAAACATAACTTTTTCCATTCAACTAAATATTGCTTTTATTGTGGAAAACCAGGTCACTTGCAAAGGAATTGTAGATATCTTAAACGAGATAAAACCAGATCTGATTCTGTTAAGATGAAAAGATCCGATATTCCAAACTGGAGAAAAATTGAGTCTCATAATATCAGTTCTTCTAGTATTCCCGTTAAGAATTTTCATAATTATATTAGGGAGAAAAACAAATACGTTGCTCCAAAAGCTACTCAGAAATGGGTACCAAAGAAGATCAATAAAGAAACGAGTACTATTAAGAAGGATCTCCCAGACAAGAGTTCGACAAGGGATAACATCTTAAAAAGGTATGGAACAGTTATTGAAAGTTTCAAGGAAGTTGTTAAATTCCTAGAGTCCGTGCATGATTTTGTTTCAAATACCTGTGGTGAGCAAGATTTTGTTCACCCCAACACAACCTGATTGGGTTGGAAATGCATCCTCACCAACAAGCCCTAGTAAATGCGGCGAGGATTGCAAAAGAATTGGGGCACACATATTGTATTTGGTAATTTTTGAATATGTGGAACAATTTATTGTTTCAAGCTGAGTCTAACTCGCTTACATATTTCTCGAAATGTGTGTTGGTAAGCTTTCGCTTTGGCCAAGTTCATCTTTACCTAGTGACGAAAGTCATGTTATGTTTCAATAACTTTGAAAATGGCTTTGACGAAAAATAGTTTGTGAATAACAACTATATAACGTCCTCTAAGAATGTTTCAGTGATTGAAATGAGAGTTTAGATTATATAACCATTGTTGGATATAAGCATTGTGTGGAAACGCATACATGTATAAGTCCTTATTCCTTGAACCGAAGTATGCTTACTTTGTTGATCAGGAAAACCGGAACAACAGTCCGCGGACTCAGTCTGCGAACTCAGTCTGTGAACCCAGTCCACGAACTGCCGTAGGTTCTCATCCCGAGAAAAGATGCTGAAGTTTGTAAACTTCCTCCGGGAACTTAAGTCCGCGAACCTAGTCCGCGTACTTGAGTTGGTTATTTCTAAAGACAATTATTTGTGAACTTATACTTATAATAAACTAAGGAATGCAATTTGCAAACCGTGGCTATAAAGTTCATGAATCGATTCGGGTGAATCAAATCGTTTTTGTTTCAATTGTGTCTATTATAAAGATCTAAGCAATTGAACAACTCTCTAACTAGTTCATTTGAGTCATTTGAACTAGTTATGGTAAAGCAGAATATGGTTAAATACCACGCGTATGACTCTTAATTACCTAACTTGATGTGTGATTGAAATTCTTATGTATAACAGGTTAGAAGCAATAATTGTTGAATACTACGCGTATGATCTAAGCATTGCTCGGTCGAACTCGCATGCGTTGCTATCTCAAGCATGTTTGTCAATGTTAGTGATCAAAACTACAAGTCTTGATTTCTAGCCTACTATAGCTAAAGGTCTCGGACTAGGATAGAAAGTGTAGTTGAGCTCAAGACTCCATGGCAATCATCATACAAGACTGTAGGATCAGAATATCGCAACACCAACGCCCTTGCGAAATCCATAAACGACACATTGCGAAGACATCGCAGACGAGTAATATAAATGACGCAACGGATGACGACAGCCAGAACATGAGAAAGACGTGAAGACCTAGCGAGATTTAGGAGTGTTGCGAGGTTTTACATTTGTACACTTGCGAGAATGTCGCAAGTTAGATCCGAAAATAAGGGATAACTTAGTTGTCATCCATTATGTAATGTCCTATATAAAGAGCCGAATAGGCTTATGAAAAGGGGGGAATCTTTTTAGAGAGTGGAGAGAAATTTTAGAGGAGAGAGAAAGTCTAGAGATGTAGGATCATAATATCGCCACAACAACAATTCGCGAAGACAACGAATAACAACACTGCGAGTCAGTCGCAGAGGATTAAATGTAAATGACGCACTGGATGACGATAGGAAGATATGAAATCTGGCGAAAGTTAAGAAGTGTCGCGAATATGAATATTCGTACGCCTGCGACACTTCGCAAGGCACTTCCGAAAATAAGGGATGTTTTAGTTGTCATTCACTATGTACTACCCTATATAAAGGGATGAGTGAATCATAGGGGAGAGGTCTTTTTGGATTGGAGAGCAAGTCATTAGGAGAGAGAAAGAGAGAAATTTTGTAAGTTCTTGTAATTTCTATTTTCTTGTAAAGATTCAAGAAAGTTATTAATAAACATTCATAATTGTTCATCTATTATCTTTTGAATGGATTAGTTTAACAAAATATAGTGAGGGGTGTATTGTGGGATTTCCCGCAATTACATATTGGCGCTAGAAACAAAGCTTTGAAGATTGATATTGTGATTAAAAGAAGAGAATTAACAAGAAAGAAATTTGAGATAATTTTCAAAGAATTTGTTAAAAGAGAAATGGCTAGAAGAAGAAATGTAAAACAACAACCTAGGTGAGAAGAAGCGGAAGACTTCTGGAGAAAGGAAATGAAAGAGGAGAATCTTCAAGGATGAATATAAGGAATGATGAAGAGAATCATGTCCAAGCTTTAATTCCACCAATACAAAATGAAACCGTGGATTATGACAGAGTGAGTGTGCACACTTGGAGGACGGATTCCGTAGATGAAATGGGAAGAAGAGCAACAATTGGTAAACAATGGACAAAGAGAAGAAGATCAAAGAATGAATGGAGAAATGAATCCATGGAAATGAAGAACTCACAAAGCATTGGAAACATTGAGACAAACAATACATGAAGAGAGACGACTAGAGGCAGAGGAACGAGCAAACTTGACAAGGCAAAATCATGAATTAAGAGTAGAAAATGAAAGATTGCAGAATCGAAGATCTAGAAGCACTGCCAGATCGAGTTCAAGATCGACTAGGGAAGAAAGAAGGACAAAATTTACCTATAGAAAATGCTAAGGTAGAAAACCAACGGGAAGCACAAAATCTCGGCTCGTAACATCATGAAAGAAGAGAGGACGGAAGATCGTTATATTCCCCATCCCGAGAATTTTCAAGATGAGCGAGAATGAAGAAAATCAAGTAACTAGGCGATTTCATGGGGCCAAATGATCGAAGAAAATCGGGAAGAAGGAAGAGCAATTTTACATGGAAGAGAAGCATTGAGAAGGCAAAAAGAGATCGAGGATGAACATTGAGAAACATTATCTTTGAACAAACACATTTAGCTCGCGAGAGAGAAAGAGTAAGAGCATAAATGGAAAACCAAGAATTGGAAGAAGCAATCCGGAAAATAATCATGATAATCGAGAGAGGAGGCGAGCACAAGATCGTATCAATAGGAATACCAATGGAGAATACGAAAGGATGCAAAGGAGAGTTGATAGAGAACCCTAAGAAGAGAGAACAATAGATATAATGGTGTGCGAATTGATGAAAGAGACGAAGGAGAAATCGCAGAGAAAGAGAGAAGAAAATAGTGAACAAGAAGGTCAAAACGAGGCATGAACGAAGGAGGCGAGAGCAGAGCTAAAAAGACCAATGAATCAAATCCCGAGGAAAATGAGCAAATCTTGAAAGAACTAGCAGAAATGAGAAAATGATAAATAAGAAGAAGGAAGGAGGAAGAAGACAATTGGATGAAGCCATCGGAAGTTGCGAAGACTCCTTTCACAATAGAAGTACAAATGGGAGGAATACCACCTAAGTGCAATCCGCCCGCATTAACCAACATTTTCGATGGAACAACGTGCGGTACAACACATCAAGGCTTATATGAGATGTATGTTACAATGGGAGAATCATGATGCCATATTGTGCAAATATTTCGCATCAAGTTTAATTGGAGAAGTCTTTAAAATGGTTTGAAGGATTACCAAGAAACACAATCTCATCATTCAACCATTTACAAACTATTTTCTTGGGAGCATATATAAGTAACAATTCCATGCGACCGGGAATTGAGGATGTATTCGGATTGAAACAAAGAGTTGGCGAGAGTTTAAGACATCGACAATGAGATGGAGAACAATGTGTAGTGAAATGGCTGGGAAGGGTAGAGGAAAGATATCTCATTTTATCATTTGTAAATGCTATGTTTGCAACAAGTTTGTTATACATTCAAATATTCGGAATTAAAAATACAATAACAATGGCCCGAGATTGCGAGAACTTCAAGAAGAATACATTGCTTTGGAAGAAAGACAAAATGAAATGGAATCATACCCATTGCGAATACAAGTTTAAACGCTCGCGAATGCAAGTTTATTACCCAAGTTTTTAAACTCAATGGCGAGCACCTCGCAAGGGCAACAAGAAAGGGTAATTGATGATGGACAACAAAAATAGTAGCTATGGGAAGCCGAGATCAAGAAGAGTTTGATAGAGAAAGGAACTACTACAACCGTGGCAACAATAATAAAATAAAACTTGATCAGAAAGATTAGATCATATGCAAGAAACTTATGGAGACAAAGTAAAAATAACCATGGAAGGCCAAGAAATCAAAGAGTGGTATGGGAAGAGATAAGAATGCCACCACTAAATGCTAGTGTTGAGAAAATTTGGGAAGCTATACTTGTAATGGAGGACATACCACCACCATGGAACATGGGGAGTGAACCACCACCAAGCTACGAAGTCATGAATATTGTTCTTACCATCATTTCCATGGACATTTAACAAATGATTGAGAAACATAAAGAGAATCATCCTCCGAATGATTGATCGGGAAGTTGGCTCATTTTCTAAAAAAATGAAGAGAAAGGGAAAAGTACTAACAACATCACCATCGGATATTCAAAGAAAGTTTCAAAGAAGGGAAAAGAAGCATTTATGATAGAAGTGGGAACAAAGGCCAAAAATCTATTTTGCAATTTATCGTTCATTCATATCGTACAATTGAAGACTTTCACGATAACGTGCTTAGTAGAGTATATGCAAGAGATTTTCATAACAAAGAGGTGATGAACATTGCGAAGAAAGTCGCAATTGCAAGATTAGCAAAAAAACTATTTTTTTACGCAGAAGAAGTACCGAAAGGAAGAGAAGCACATGATAGCCCGTTGGTGGTAAGATTGGACATTAATCCAAGAACCTTGATGGAGAAGATGATGAAGCGTGAAAATTGTTGGGCAATCAATAGAATTTTAATCGATACCGGAAGTTCCGTGAATATTCTCTTTTACCATACTTATAAGACTATGGGTGGAGAGGATGAAAATTTGATTCCTTCAACATACAAAATTTATGGTTTTAATGAATAAATAACAAACCGAAAGGAGAGATTCACATGAGGATACCTTTACAAGGATTATCTTCTAACATTTTATTCTCGTGGTTGATGTGGAATCTCCTTATAACGCTTTAATTGGGCGACCATGGTTACATGAAATCTTGGGAGTAGCATCAACATACCATCAATGTATAAAATTTCCCATCCAAATGGTATTGGCATTATAAAGGGAGATTGGAAGGAAGGAAAGAAATGTTATGAGGTTGATAGAGAGTCCTGTGAAGAGAGAAATGCTAAAAGGAAAGATTGGAAACAAAATATCAAAGATGAACAAAGAAAAGAGAAGATTAATGGTGGATACTATAGAAATAAGAAATGAAGAAGCATCGCGAAGTGTCGCAAAAAATGATGAATGTTACGATGTGGCAAAGATAATTGGTTGTAGTTCATCACAGTGTCAGAAAAATCGCGAAATTCAATGAATGCATGGAAGCAGAGTAACGTTATGATGGAAATGAGTCCTTCAAGGGTTGGGATAAATATAGTTGCAAAGAGTACAATGAACAAAAGGCATAAAAAGAAGAGAAATGATCTTGGGTTTAAAAACAAAGATATATCAAAGGCAAGACTAAGAAGAAATGATTTCTGAGAATTTAGACAAAGAGAATGTACAAGAATCCGAGGCAAAAATGAATGAACAACATTGAGAATGTATTATGAAATTAAATATGATTGCGAAATTAAATATGAATGATTGAATGATTTAACAACAATGAATGAATAAATGAATGGGACGAACCTTTATGGCGTACACCCTAGTTCGCGAATTACATTTCGAAGAGGCAAATGTAAGACCTAAAGTGCATCATATAAGGGGGGTATCTCTTAACATGGCTCGGGGAAAAGGTTACACCGCCCCCGGAACCCGGGTCATGGAGATTTGGGGCCCATGAAAGCCTATCCGAGGAGGTACCTTGGATTCCCAACTATATATGTAGGTTATTAGGTTGGGCGACCGAGGGTCTCTTTCAAGGAGTCGCATATGATCAAGGCGCCGAGGTACACGGTTGAGTCAAGAGTGCGGGGAGCATGGAACTTCCTTACCACTCTTGACAAGTCTCGCGCATATCCGCACTCGGCCCGAAGAAAACTCCACTTAGGGTGCAGCCTTGTAACCATAAACTCTATAGGTATAAGGGATAAGAGGCTGCGAAAACAATCGGTTGTTGTTAAGACCGGATGGGGAGGAGCTAGCCTTGTATATCGATGTACGCCTCCTTGAAGGGGCAACCTGGGGAGGTGATAAGGGCGGCACCCTCCATTAGGGAGCCGATAAGTGCCAAAGACGCAAATTTCATGAGGCTTTGTTTCCGCAAGGAAACTTAGGCTTGTCATATTTGTGCAATGATCCTGCAGAGGCAATAATACAAAAAATAAAGGGTAAGACGAGATCAATGGGTCTTTACACGAAAATGTAAAGACGTCCCCGCGATTTCGTCGCAAGACGACAATGTCATGGGGCTTTATTTTCGCAAGAGAATTTAGGCCTGTCATATTGTCGCAAGCAAAATATCGCAGGCAAAAATACTTGAATAATGATAAGACAAGGTCAATGGGTTTTTACATGCAAGTGTAAAGACGTCCCGCGATCTTGTCGCAATAAAGGGTGGCAGTAAGACCTTTACTTAGGAAGGTCAAGCTTAGAAGTCCACCACAAATGATAAGGCGAGACCAAAAATCTCTTCTTTAATGAAAGTTCTTGCGATTTCATCGCAATTATAAATTTAAACATCATTCCCGATCGAAGAAGAACGTGCGAATCTTAAAGTTCATTCTTTCATCCAAGATGCATAACAGAGGCAAATATGGGGATGGAAAAGATGAAATATTGTTATCCATCTTCCAATGAAAGAGTTATACATTAATGATGTTAGCCAATTATATTACAAGGAAAAAACTGCCAAGAAAAGGGAATGAAGATGGAATTTATGGACAACAAACCCAAGAAGTTTACAAAAAAAAAAAGACACAGAAATGCACAGATATTACACGCAATAAAGAAATAAAAAGAATTATCTCTTTGGCGATTCTTCTCTCTCTATCCGATCCTTCAATTCTATTATTCTCGCCGCCTTAATTTTCTTCTTATTTGGCTTCACTATCGAAATGTCCGAGATAGGCAAATTCTCAGAACTTCTTCTGGAAAGCCAAGGATATGAAGAAAGAGGGATTTTATGATCTTTACAAACATACTCCATGGCTTCATTGCGAAAAACGAACGGCATCATTATTAAAATTCGCCATCGTAGTTTGAAATTGATTCTTCAACTTGGAATATTTATTCTCGCGAAGGTTGAGATTCTTTTGAGCCGTGCTTTCTCGATTCAAGTTCTTCAATTCTTGCTTGAAATCTTTTTCGGACTCGCAAATAGACAACGATAAGCTAACAACTCAACAAAGAATATTACAAGAGGTAAGAAACAATAAGGTATAATAAGTAACCTTCTCTCGTCGGATATTATATCTTTAACCAAGGAAGTATGCTCGTATGAAGACTAATATCAACACCTAAATTATTTCTGGCATTATCTAAGATTTTAGCGGCCCATGCGAATTCATCATCATTATTTATAATAAGAAGTGAACGAATTTGGTTTTCTCGCTCGGTAAGTAAAGAATTCTCGACGAAGCAATTCATCTCGCTCCATTTGCACTTCAAGAAGGGACTTTTGAAATGTTGCTAATGCCTGGCACCATTATTAGCAATGCGATCTTTGTCATCTATATGGTCACTAATTTTCTTCCTTAAAATTTTGGTTTTCTCATGAGATTCGAGATACATTTGTTTAAACCGGTTGGCTGTACTTAAACTAGATCCGTGCTCAATTTCTAAGAGGCGGTACTTGGTTTGGAGTACACTTAATGAAAGAGTATTAATTCTGCGCCGACGAACTACTTAAGGAGTTGTTGAGATGAGCGAGAAGAGTATCATTATCCATAGGCTCGAAATGAATGGAGAAGAATAGCTTCTTCTGGGAGAGGTTATATACATCCGCGAAAGCGGGAAGTCGTAGCGACAGGAAATTGATAAGATAAAATAATAAGAGGGAAAAAATTTTATACCATAAAGTTGCCGATTAGCATTTCGAGAGTGGTAACTTTGTCTTTTCGGGGCGTAAAACTCGTCTCAAATTGTTGGATCTTTTCGCGATATCCCGCAGACTCAACTTCTAATTCTTTGATCCTTGTGCAAGATTGGGTATTCTTCTTCAATTGAATGTTATACCTCCTCTCAAGATCCTCAAGCAACCACAAAAGAAGTTTTTCCAAACTGAAGAAAGATAAAAAAGGACATTAAGATATAGATTAAAAAATGAAGTTGGAAGGGAAACATGAGGTCGAACATACCAGCGAATTAAGTGCATTTAAGAAGTTAGGGGATACGGATCTAGAAACTCCTTTGAAGGAGTCATTGCCATCCAGTAGTGTAGCATTGCATACAGTGGCGAGGGTCTCGCATATAGAAGTCAGGCGAGTATCTCCAATTCCTTGAAAAGATCCGAGAAGATGCTGGACAACAGATCCATAGGAGAATTGATGATTGAGCTTCATTTTGGAAAGTTGAATCCAAAACATTATCATTATCATCTTCATCTAAGACTCAAAACTTGAGCTAAGATGAGAGGAAGGTCGAGCTTTTCGCTTCTTAGATGGTGGAGTTTAAGACTTATCCTTGCGTGCATTGGCTTTAGCTTTGCCTTTAACCTTCGCACTATCGTTTCTTCAACACAACCTTCGCATACAAATGAAGATAAGAAATAGAGGCAACAATATTGTTAAGTAATACAAAAAGGATATTTCTTACTTCATCCGTAAGCGATCGAAGTATTGCCAAGGTACTTGCCAAAGGATTTGCCTTATAACTTTTCCCGCCTTGGCAATAACTGAAAATTTACAAACTCAATGAATACAAGAGGAAAGAGGGATTGCAAAAGCAAACTATGGAGACATACCTCTTTCGCCTTCTTGGGCCACTTAAATTCCCAAGGACGATAGCCACTGCGAGATTTGCGGGGAGTACATGCGAACCCGCTATGTAAGGTCCACTTAAGAGCAAAGGAACAACCCACCACCTCTCATCTTTAGAGTGGCGAGGAGTAGTGTTCTTACCCGAATGCCGCCGATATCTTGCATAAGTAATTTATCCTCGGGGATATTATCTTTTCTCTTCAACCGAGCGCCCCAAATGAGATTTCTTATTTCTCATGCCTATTACTTCATAATTTTCAAAGAAGTTTTCCACAAAGTGTATTTCTCAGGGATTATTTCTAAATTTACATATTCGGGATCTCTCGACATCGTTAGGGTATAGAGATCCTTTGCAAAGCACCACGAGGGCAAACCCGAGCATTAGGCGAATACAATCGCCGCATAGTTGATAGATGTTTCGCGAGAAGTTCGGATGGGAAAGGATTTCATAAAAGAGTGGCATCTCAGATCATACAAAGGAATGGGAAGTCCTGCGAGAAGTTGACCTAGCGAAACAATAATCTTGTGATCATCACACTTATGATCAGAGAAAAGCTTGGCAGTGAGTATAGATGAACCTCCTTGATTAGGAATAGTAGAAAGGGTGAAACCTTCATCTTGCAACTTTTTCTGGATCTCAATAAAGCGAGGTTTGTACATACGACTAAGTGAAGCCATTATCAAATATGGGAATGGATAAAGAATCGAAGATTAAGATATGATAAAAGATCAAAGATTTGCAAGAATAGAAGATGCTAGTTGCGGAAGAAGAAGATAAAAGAAGAATTGCAGTAGAGAAGACGAAAGAGGAGAAGAGAAAGATATGAAAAATATATATAGAGAGAAACATCCCTGGGAAACGAGAGCATTTAATGAGAAGGGACGTGAAGGGTCAAGAATAAACGATTGAAAGAGACGTGTCGGGAATAGAATGGAGGAGTAGACATCTCGTAATAAAGTCCGTATGGAAAGACGTAAATCAAACAAGTACAAATAAAATGTTGCGGCGGTTCAAAAATAGTGGTTCTCATGACATTCTCTCCTTCGCAGAGAAGACATGAGAAGAGGCAAGATGTAGGATCATAATATCGCCACAACAACAATTCGCGAAGACAACGAATAACAACACTGCGAGTCAGTCGCAGAGGATTAAATGTAAATGACGCACTGGATGACGATAGGAAGATATGAAATCTGGCGAAAGTTAAGAAGTGTCGCGAATATGAATATTCGTACGCCTGCGACACTTCGCAAGGCACTTCCGAAAATAAGGGACACTTTGTCATTCACTATGTACTACCCTATATAAAGGGATGAGTGAATCATAGGGGGAGAGGTCTTTTTGGATTGGAGAGCAAGTCATTAGAGAGAGAAAGAGAGAGAATTTTGTAAGTTCTTAAGTGTAATTCTATTTTCCGTGTAAAGATTCAAGAAAGTTATTAATAAACATTCATAATTGTTCATCTATTATCTTTTGAATGGATTAGTTTAACAAAATATAGTGAGGGGTGTATTGTGGGATTTCCTGCAACTACAAGAGTAGCAATAACATTCTTGATTTCACTTCTTTCTTGTAAAATTTCTAACTAAATTAATAAAGAGATTGGTTATTGATCTTAAATATGTGTTAGATATTATGAATTCTGGTGAGGTGTGTATTCAGGATTTCCGCAATTACATATGGCGCTAGAAACAGGGACTGATTGAAGATTGATATTGTGATTTGAAATAATTTGGAGTAATAGGGAAGGAATTTCATATAATTTTCAACAATTCGTTAAGATTGAAAAATGGCTAGAAGAAGACATGCATCAAAACAACCAACAACTGTTAGAAGGAGTAGGACACTTGCTGGAGAAAGGAAAGACGAGATGGGAGAATCTTCAAGAATGAATACAAGGAACAATAGAGAAAATCAAGTTCTACCGCCAATTCAACGTACACCACCAATACAAAATAGAACTGTGGATTATGACAGAGTGAGTGTACATACTTGGCGATCAGATTCCGTAGATGAAATGGGAGAAGACAAGCAATTAGGAGACAATGGGCAAGAGGAGAGAGATCAAGAAATAATTGGAGGAATAATTCATGGAAATGAAGAGATTGCAGCATTAGAGACATTGAGGCAAACAATACATGAAGAAAGGCGGTTAGAAGCAGAAGAACGTGCGAATTTGACAAGGCAAAATCATGAATTGAGGATGGAAAACATAAGATTACAAAATAGGAGGTCAAGAAGCACTACAAGATCACGTTCAAGATCAGTTAGAGAAGAAATAAGACAAAATTTGCCTATAGAAAATGCTAATGAAGAAACTCGAGAGGGAATACAAAATTCAGGCGAAGAACGTCGCGAAGGAAGAGAAGTATTGGAAGATCGTTATATTCAACGTGCTGAAATTCTTCAAAACGAACAGAATGATGGAATTCAAGTAAATAGACACCGCCATGGGCGAAATAATCAAGATGGCGAAGAAAATCAGGAAGAAGGAAGGAGAATTTTACATGAGAGAGAAATACAAAGAAATGAACGAGCAATTGAGGATGAAATTGAAAGACACTATGCTGAGCAAACACATTTAGCTCGCGAGAGAGAAAGACTAAGAGCAGAAATGGAAGAACAAGAACTACAAGAGGCAATTCCATTAATAACCATGATAATCGAGAAAGGAGGCGTGAGCGAAACCGCAATAATGCTAATATCAATGAAGAATATGATAGAATACAAAGGAGAACTGAAAGGCGGCGAAGAGGAGAAAATGAAAGACGTGACGATGTGCGAATTAATGAAAGAATTGAAAGAGAAGATCGCAGAGAAAGACGAGAGGAAAGTGATGAACAAGAAAGTAAAAAAAGAAATGAACGCAGGAGAAGAGAAGCGGAGTTGAAAAGACCAATGGATCCAAATTCTGGTATAAATGAACAAATTTTGAGAGAGTTAGCGGAAATGAGAGGAATGATAAATAATAACAAAGGAGGAGGTAAGAGACAATTGGATGAAGCCATAGAGGAAGTTGCGAAAAATCCATTCACACAAGAAGTACAATTAGGAGGAATACCCCCAAAATGCAATTTACTCCGCGTTAACCAAAGATTTTTGATGGAACAACTTGTGAAGTTCAACACATCAAAGCTTATGTGAGATGTATGTTACAATGGGAGAA
Source organism: Papaver armeniacum (assembly GCA_023531295.1). Taxonomy (NCBI): domain Eukaryota; kingdom Viridiplantae; phylum Streptophyta; class Magnoliopsida; order Ranunculales; family Papaveraceae; genus Papaver; species Papaver armeniacum. The sequence continues at coordinate 112,618 of JAJJWW010017185.1, forward strand.
CCATGATGCAATATTATGCAAGTATTTCGCATCAAGTTTAACAGGAGAGGCTTTAAAATGGTTTGAGGTTTTGCCAAAGAATACTATAACATCTTTCAACCACTTGCAAGCTATATTTTTAGGAGCATATATAAGTAACAATTCCTCGCGACCTGGCATTGAAGACGTATTTGGGCTGAAGCAAAGGGTTGGCGAAAGTTTGAAGCACCTAACTGTGAGATGGAAGACAGTGTGTAGTGATATGGCTGGTCATGTGGATGAAAGATATCTCATTCTATCATTCATCAATGCTATGTTTGCAACCAATCTGTTATACATTCAGATTTTCAGAATCAAAAATACAATAACAATGACTGAATTGCGAGAACTACAGGAGGAGTATATTGCTCTTGAGGAAAAGCAAAATGAGATGGAATCATACCCCATTGCGAACGCAAGTTTAAGAGCAGCAAAGGCAAGCTTATTACCCAAGTTAATAAATACAGTGTCGAGCACCTCGCAAGGGCAACAAGAGAGGGTAATGGGAGATGGACAACAAAAGTTAGTAGCTATGGGGAGCCGTGATCAAGAAGAATTTGAGAGAGAGAGAAACTTCTATAGCCATGGTGGAAATAACAAAATCCAAAGACTTGATCAGCCACAAGAAACGTATGGAGGTCATCAGCCGCAAGGAATTTATGGAGGTCAGAGGCAAAATTTTCATAGAGGACAGCGAAATCCAAAGATAATATGGGAAGAAATCAAAATGCCACCTTTGAATGCTAGTGTGGAGAAGATATGGGAAGCTATAATCCTAATGGAAAACATACCTGTACCATGGAACATGGGGAGTGAACCACCTCCAAGCTACAGAAGTAATGAATTTTGCTCTTATCATCATTTCCATGGACATACAACAAATGACAGAATATAAAGAGAATCATTCTCTTTTAATGATAGATCGTGGAAAATTAAATCACTTTCTGGTAGGACAAACGAAAACTCAAGCATTACCACCTCCTCCGGATATTCACAAGCCAAATACGGCAAAAGAAAGAGAAATATTTATGATTGAAGTTGGCGCAAAGGCAAAGAATCTATTTTGTAACTCCATCGTACACTCGTACAAGACGATTGAAGATTTTCACGATAACACTCTCAGTAGGGTTTTCGCAAGAGATGCCGATGATAGAGAAACAATGAACATTGCGAAGACATTGCCACTGGAAGAATGGCAAAAGCAGACTATCTCTTTTACCGCAGAAGAAGTACCTGAGGGTGGAGAAGTGCATGACAACCCATTGGTGGTAAGATTGGAGATCAACCCAAAACCTATCGAGGATGAAGATGATGAAGCTGAGAATTCTTGGGCAATCAACAAAATTTTGATTGATACGGGGAGTTCCGTGAACATTCTCTTTTATCATACTTATAAAACTATGGGAGGGAAAGATGAAGATCTAATACCTTCAACGTACAAAATCTATGGTTTTAATGGTACTGCAAATAAGCCAAAAGGAGAAGTTCATATGCGAATTCCACTAAAAGGATTATCTTCTGAAATTTTATTCTGTGTAGTTGATGTGGAATCACCATACAACACGTCGATTGGACGACCATGGTTACATGAGATCTTAGGTGTGGCATCGACTTTCCATCAATGTATCAAATTCCCTCATCCCACTGGTGTTGGCATCATAAAGGGAGATTGGGTTGAAGGAAAGAAGTGTTATGAAGTTGATATAGAATCCTGTGAAGAAAGAGCTGCGAAGAAGAAGAATTGGAAACACAACATCAAAGAAAAACAAAGAGGTGAAAGATTAATGGTAGATGTAATTGAGCAAAGAGAGGAAGAAATGTTGCGAAACCAAAAAATGATGAAGATAGGAAGTGGCGAAGGCTTCGCAACAGACAAGAAAATGACAGGAAAATTCAAAAATGCAGAGGCAGAAAGTAGCAGAAGTAAGAGACTTAAAGAATAAATATAGTTGTTGATTGTCAGAGAAAAAAATGGGGAGGAAGACGAGAAATGTAAGTTGGGTTTAAAAAAAAAAAAAAAAAAAAAAAAAAAAATCTTTCTTATGAATAGCAGAGATGAGGTTGCGAAAGGAAGTTGATATGCATAAGAAGAGAATATATTATGAAATATAAAGATATGATTGCGAAATTACAAAAGAATTTACATGCAAAAGAATCAACAAATTAGTCAGACAGAGGCAAACCAACTATGGCGTACACCCTAGTTCGCGAAATCAAAATTTCGTAAGAGGCAAATGTAAGACCTAAAGTGCGTCATAGAAGGGGGTACCTATTGCATGGCTCAGGGAAAAGGTTACACCGCCCCTAGAACCTGAGTCATGGAGAATTGGGATCAATAAAGGCCATCCAGGGGAGATACTTTGGATTTTCAATCTAAGCTTAAGACTTAGATTGGACGACCGAGGGTCTCTCCTAAGGAGTCAGCATTTGACCAAGGCACCGAGGTACACGGTTGAGCGAAGAGTGCCTGGGGCATTTGAAGTGTCTCGGCCATTCTTTGCAAGTCTCGGCATATCCGCACTCTACCGAAGAAAACTCCACTTAGGTGCGTCTCAGAACCATAAGCCCTATAGGCAAAAGGGATAAGAGGCTGCGAAAACAACTGGTTGTTGTTAAGACCGGATGGGGGGAGCTAGCCTTGTATATCACAAGTACGCCTCCTTGAAGGGGCAACCAGGGAGATGATAAGGGCGGCACCCTCCATTAGGGAGCTGATAAGTATCTTAAGACGCAAATTTCATGGGGCTTTATTTTCGCAAGAAAATTTAGGCTTGTCATATTTGTGCGACAATCCTGAAGAGGCAATAATACAAAAAATAAAGATAAGACGAGATCAATGGGTCAAGACATGAAAATGTAAGGACATCCTCGCGATTTCGTCGCAAGACGGCAATGTCATGGGGCTTTATTTTCGCAAGGATTTTTAGGCCCGTCATATTGTCGCAAAAAACTATCCTCGCAGAGGCAACAATACTAAAGAAATGATATGGCAAGATCAAGGGGTCATTACATGAAAGTGTAAAGACGCCCCGCGATTTTGTCGCAATGACAAGAGGTGGCACAAGAAGACCTTTAACTAGGAAGGCAAAATAAGACCACATAAGAGAAAAGAAAAGGAAATCTTGGAAGAAACCAAGATTTCCTTACTTGCGAAAAAATTCAACAACAACAAGTAATGAGATTGAGGCATGAACATAACTTGCTTAATCTCTCATTTGAACACAAATAACAGAGGCAAGTATGGGAATGTATAGAATAAAAACATGTTATTTGTCTTCATATGATAGATTTACGCGCTCATAAAATGAAAGGTTGATAATATATTGACTAACTGTATTGCAAAAAAGAATTGTTCTTTTAACATGTGCAGAAAGGAACAACAAAGGTAGAGCTAATATTTGAAGATCCAAGAATTTTGAAACAAAAGATTACAAAAATAGAAGATTAAAAGAAGCAATGTACAGATATTACAAAAAGAGAAAGAAGAAAAAAGAATTATTTCTTGTTCGATTCTTCCTCTTCATTTTCTTCGTCTTTATCAGATTCTTCTATCTCTTCATCTTCATCTGCTTCCTCTTCTTCGCTAGCAACACTGTCAGAGATATCCAAAGAAGGCACATTCTCAGGGATTTCGTCAAGGAGACAAGGGTATGAAGAATGAGGAATGTCGTTGTCATCACGAGACTGCCTTAATAGTCTGATTGCGGAAGAGAACAACATCATTTTGAAATTCTCCACAAGTAATTTGTAGTTGCTTCTTCAATTTGGAATATTTGTCATTTCGAAGAGAGAAATCCTTTGCGAAATAAGTTCTTTCTCATATTCAAGTTCTTCAATTCTTTCGCGAAATCTCTCAAATTTCTCCGCGAACATATGACAATGAATTAGTAACTTAATGGCATTTTCATAAAAAATAAAAAAGAAATAAAGAAGAATAATTAACAACCTTCTTTATCGTAAATCATATCCCTAATCAAGGCCGTATGCTCACCTTGAAGGCTAACGTTAACACCTAAATTATTTCGGCGTCATCTAGAACCTTCGCAGCCCAAGCGAATTCATCGTCATTGTTTATGAGAAGAAGGGAGCGAATTTGATTCTCTCTTTCGCTAAGTATAGCATTTTGGCGGATGGATTCATCCCGCTCAACTTGAACTTCAAGAAGAGTTTTTTGAATTTCGCTAATGCTTGGGCACCTTGACTAGCGATGCGATCTTTGTCATCAATAAGATCACTAATCTTCTTCCTTAAAGTATTAATTTTCTCTTTGGAACTAAGATACGACGTTTAAGTTGGTTGGCTAAACCCAAACTAGATCTATGATCAATTTCTAAGAGGCGAAACTGGATTGAAGTTCATTTAGAGGAAGAGATTTAATCTTGTTATTTGAAAAACTATCTAAAGAATCGTTGAGGTGAGCGAAAATAAATCACAAACACTTGGTCTCATCGTTTGTGATTCCACAATATCTTTTTTCTCTGCGTCGATTAAGATTATTGTGAGGTGATTGATAATACTAGGTCTAAAGTTCTTCGAGAATATAAGTCCGGGTTATCAATCCGAGGTTCATGTTCACCTTGATTTATCAAAAGAAAGTAACAAAAACTCGTATGTATATTCGAAATTGGGAGAATAAGGGATTTATCTATTACCGTAGACTTTTCCAAGTGATTTAGATTTTTTTATTAAAGTCTTCGACTTTGGGTCGTAGCAACTCTTAGTTGTGGGTGAGATCAGCTAAGGGAATCAAGTACATAGCATCCGGCTGGGATCAGAGGTGTAGGAGCATAACTGTACCTTGGATCAGTGTGAGATTGATTGGGGTTCAACTACAGTCCAGATCGAAGTTAGTTTGGAGTAGGCTAGTGTATGTAGCGACTTAATACAGTGTGTGTTCAATCTGGACTAGGTCCCGGGGTTTTTCTGCATTTGCGGTTTCCTCGTTAACAAAATTCTGGTGTCTATGTTATTTCTATTCCGCGTTATATTTGTTTATATAATTGAAATATCACAGGTTGTGCGTTGTTCAATCAATTAGAATATCCGACCTTTTGGTTGTTGATTTAAATTGATTGACACTTGGATATTGGTCTTTGGTACCATCCAAGTTATCTCTTTGATAAAGACTCGCAGATTTATATTTGCTTGAGTAAAGATCAAATCGAGAGATTGAGATATAAACTCTTTGATATACTTTTTATCTAGATTGAGTCTGACTGTATAGTTGATTCTCTAGAAAGTATATTGGAGTTAGTCCATACAGATTGCTAAGCGAAATATTGGGTGTGGTTTTTGTACCCCCGCTTTTTCAATAATCAATGCCATTGGATGTTGGTTTTTATTGTCAAAGAATCTTTTTCATACTCTTATGGTAACCATTCTTGGTGTAAATCCTTATGGAAAAGGTTATTCCTCCTCCTAAGCATATTAATTCTTGTTTATAAAAGTGTGTATCTTAGAAAAGATGATCACAATACATGATCTTCATGATTATATATTGTGTATTGTTACCATGAGATAGTTCTATTGTTTCTAGTAACACAATGTCATGAGAGACTTTCAATGGTTGGTTCTTAACTCGTATCTCCTTGTAGGGTTTCTAAAATCCAATAAATCCTTATCTCTGGAGTAAGGTCACTCTTGTTGTTCTTTCGAGAATGACATCTTATGGGGGGGAGTTCTTAAATGAACTTGTGCTTAATTGATATATCTTTGAGGGGAGAAGCGGTTGTGGAACATGTAGGGGTTAACTTGTATCTTAATAAACTCCTTGATGACGTCACTAAGTTTCGCCTCTGTGATATCATCTAAAGTAAAGTTGATATGTTTTTCTTTTGATCAAGAAGTTCCTCTATGAAAATTTCATTAGGATCCCACCAGTTTTCCTGACAAAAAGGGGGAGAAATATTTTGTAGTTCACACTACATATACATATGGTTGTTAAGTGCATATTTTGCATATATTTAGTGTCGAATCCATGCTAGTAATTGCTTAGTTTCTTGCAAAATTATTGTATATTAAGTTTGTTTTGTTTTATTTATATTTTGCTAGGTGAATCATCCAAAAGAAGCGAATTGACACTTAATTGTGCAATAAAAGAAGTTAACCGCAAGCGGAGAAGGGCGAAAGACCAAGTGGAGCTCGTTCATATCTAGGAGTGTTTGCTATCATCTTGAAGAGGACGAAAAGACGAAGGCAATGGCGAAAGAATGGAGTTATTCCGATGTCGTATGAAGATTTTTATGGGCGTTCGAAGCGAGCCAAAGTTGTTGAAGCACAAAATCTATGAAGGTACCCGCCTAATTTACCCAAGGCAGCCGCTCAAGGGGTATTCAGAAAATTGAACTGTCAGTCCCATAAGACTGACAGTGGGAGCGCACCATCTTCTTCCTTCACAGGTCGACGAGCTCATATTCAGGGAGACTGTTCTGGTCGAGAGTGTGTGTTTGGGTGGATAGGGAAAACGTGGTGCTGTTGATCATTATCGAGAAAGAATGATGCTGCTGCTATTGTGATGTTGTCGCACAGATGGACGTTGACGGTGAAGCTAGCTGCTATTATTGGGTCATTGAACCAACATTAAGGAATCAGTGATGCTCACTTATGGGCTTCTGCCATTATCGAAGTATAAAATGAGATGTTGCTGACACAGTGAGATACGATGAAGACTGAGGTTGCTGTGAAAATGGCTCAGTGAGACGAGATAAATGGAGCAGTAGAGATAGTAAGTTACAGTTAGGTTTTACTGGTCGATGTTGAGATGGATACTACCAACCTCAGGGAAGGAGAAGATCTGAATGTGAAACGATGAGGAGTTTTGGTCGCTTCCATTAATGGTAGTGATGCTCGGGTTTTACTGGGGCAATGATGATCGACGGAAAAAGTTTGTTCCCGCTGTTGGTGAACGATGCAGTGATGGCGATGAGGATGATACTGAGAAGGAGCTCGAGTTTGCTGCCATTGGCAGTGATGGGAAGGGTTGGTCGCCGGTAGAATGATGTTGCTGTTGATAGTAACAAAGGAAGCTCGATACCATGGATTAAAGAGAAAGGTGCTGATGTGATTGAAGCTGTACGTATAGTCGATCAAAAGTCTCGATGGAACACAACTGAAGAAAGTCAATCAAAAGTCTGCTGCCAGAGATGAAGAACAGAGCATAGAAGAGACGACGGAGAAGAGAGTATAATGGTGATGCTGAGGTCTGTTGTTTACTCGGTGGAGAATGAAAGAAGGGAAGAGTGCTGAAGCTGGTGATCGAGTTGTAGAAATCCAGAAGAAAATTCTTTTCACGAGACCCTGGTTTACGCGAAAGTTATCAGCTTGAGTTGAGAATCCAGGTAAAAGTATTTTTCACGGCGACCAGAGTGTCCGTGATTTTGATCGGAGAAAAATGAAAACTCAGGGGAAATTATTTCTCACGGAGGTGAGAGCATCTGAGGAAACTACGAACGAAAATTGAAAATCCAAGGAGAGAGAATTTTCACGGAGACTCATGTATCCGTGGGAATAAAGGGAATGGGCTGTCAGTTCCACAGAACTGACAAGCCAAGAGCAGTAACGGGCTGGGCCTTTCCAGCTGTGACTGCGAGCTCACTTGGCTGGCTAGCCATATTCTTTCCACAACCAAGACTTGGGCATGAGCCGTTATTGAGAATTAGGAGACGTTTTGGCAAGTTGGCATATTATTTCGACCGTGATTTGATACACAGGCGCACCTATATTTACGGGCGCACCTATATTTGGAGACCTATATAAGAGACTATTCTAATATTTTTGAGGATATATCATATCTTATAATCTTTAATCAAGCCATTGGAGAGAGGAACACAAGAGAAGAAAAGCTAGGGTTTTGAAGCAATTCATCACCGTAACTATTTCCTTACCATTTTATCATATGAAACTCATGGGTTTTGTTAGTACCATGAGTAGCTAAACTTCTTAGTGATTGGGGATGAATTCTAAGTTCTAGACTTGATTTGAGTTATTATATAAATCTATTTTGAAGTTCTTCAATGATTATTGATTGTTTATACTAATTAGAATATTTATGATTGATTGATAGATTGTTTAGGTGGCCAACTGAATTAATTTGTTGATTAAATCAAATGCTAGTATTGAATTAGGAGATAAGTAATAGTCGAATAATTCATACAAAAGTAGAGAACACAAGACCTTGCAGAGAGATTCTGTGTAGCGATTGTGTGTATAAACAACACTAGAAAGTGGACCTTGAGCTAAGAGTCTAACTACTAGGATTAACCTATAATTCACAAAAGATAAAGCATTCATAAAAATTACACCTTGAGTGAGCTACTACTAGGTGGTTTCGACGAATAGAATCTGGTATTGGAGAGCTTCCGTACTCAGTGATATAAAGAATTTAGGGGATGACACCGAGCTAGCTGTTATTCCACGGTTGGTAATAATTTGTGATTAATTGTATTAATGGATGAATATAATAACTTGATGACGGTTTAGTAACGAAGAAGGATTCCCTGATCATATTTCTCTCTATTTCTTGCAAACTTTATTACTTTCAATTGCTTTGTTATTTACTTTGTTCTAAAATCTTAAACAAACCCCCCATTGTGACACTTTTTGACAACTAAAACTCCCTGCTCTTCGTGGGAACGAATCTTATTTGCTACTATATTATTCATTAGTAAAGTAGAATATAAGTGAATTAATTTGTGCACCTACGACACGCATCAAATTTTGGCGCCGCTGCCGGGGAGCAGTTGGTAGCTTTAGTTGTTATTTTTTTTTGTTTTATTTTTGTTTTTAGTCTTATTTTTAGTTTTTGATTTAGCTTTTGAGAATTTTGTTTCAGGTACTTAATCTCTGGCATCAAAGGATTGGAATTACCCGAGGTGTGGAATTCAAACTCGCAAGGGAACGGTACTACAAGCACGTCCAAAGTTGCAACTAGAACCTTTCTGTAAGAGATGGTTAATACAGACGACGAGAGAGATCCTCCACCTCCGGAGAGGAAGTTAAGAGAGTTGACATCTCCATGCTTAGATTCGCAACCACTGTGCATTACAATCACTAACCCAGTGGAGCTGAAGTCGAATCTACTTCATCATATACCAAAGTTCAAGGGACATCCAGGTGAAAATCCAAATCGACACCTTCAACAGTTCCAGAACACGATGACAAGTCTGAGACATGAAACCGCAGACAGAGATATGGCTATGCTACAAGCCTTCGTGTTCTCATTGACAGACTTAGCAGAAGAATGGTTGTATTGTCTTCCTCCAGGGAGTGTTACAACATGGACTGAGATGAAAAAGATATTTATGGAGAAATATTTTCCTGCTTCCAAAGAGGCATCCGTTCGTTATGAGATTAGTGGCATTCTACAGATTTCTGGGGAGTCTCTATATGAATATTGGGAGAGGTATAAGAGGTTGTTGGCAAGCTTCCCATACCATAATATATCCTCAACACTTATCATTTAATACTTCTACGAAGGATTACTTCCAGAACATATGAATTTGATTGATGCGGCTGTCGGGGGTTCACTTACTGAGAAAACAATATCGCAGGCAACCAGTTTGATTGAGAGTATGGCTTCCAATGCTCAATAATTCTGCACCAGAAACAACTCTAATGTCATAAGAGTTAGCGAGATGGGTGTAGGATCATAATATCGCAACACCAATACCTATGCGAAATTCATAAACGTTACATAGCGAAGGCGTCGCAAATGAATAAAATAATTGACGCAATGGATGACGACAGCCAGAACACAAGAAAGGTGTGAAGACCTAGCGAGATCTAGGAGTGTGGCGAGATTATACATTTGTACTCTTGCGACACTTCGCAAATCATTCCCGAAAATAAAGGACAAACTTAGTCATTGTCATCCATTATGTAACACCCTATATAAAGAGCCGAACAGTCCTATAGAGAGGGAGATCTTTTTCGAGTGTTGGGCAAGTCATTAAGAGAGAGAAAGTTTATAGTGATTGTAATTTCTTTAGCTCTTTTCCATTTTATCTTGTAAACATTCAAGAAATTAATCAACAAAAATTATAATTGTTCATCTTCAATGGTTTGATTGTGTGGATTCTTGTGAGGGGTGTAGTGTAGGATTTCCAGCAACTACATATTGACGCTAGAAACATGGATGAAGATTAGAGATTGGATATTGTCATTAAAATTGTTCAAATCAGGAGTATGATGGATAAATTGGTTAAAATGGAGAAAGCCAGAATCAAAGAGAGTAATGGAGAATTGGAATGTAATATGATTACAAAGACGATGGTTAATAAATTTCATGAAAGTATCATAGGAAGAATACACAAACGAGATTTTGAAGGAAAGAAAATTGTAACAACAGAGAAGGCGTCACCCTTGAAAGAATGGGAAAAATAGAAGATTACGTTTACAGCAACAGAGATATCAAGAGAGAATTTAAATCACACATCTCCACTAGTGATTACGATAAGTGCAAGCAAGGAAGAAGGAAAACCAACAAAAACAGTGGAAGAATGGGCAATAAATAGAACTTTGGTGGACACAGGGAGTTTAGTGAATATAATGTTTTATCATGCTTATAAAGAATTGGGGTACAAAAAATGAAGAAATGATTTCCTCAACATATCATATCCATGGTTTCACAAATCTATAACAAAACCTAAAGGGGAAATAAAAATGCGAATTGTTGGGAGAAATTGAAACACAAGTGACGTTATGTGTAGTGGATATGGAATCGCCATACAACATGTTGTTGGGAAGACCATGGGTACATGCAATAAAAGCTGTAGCCTCGACATTTCATCAATGTGTCAAATTCCCTATGCCGAGTGGGATTGGCGAAATCAGAGGAGATACCGATAAAGGAAGGATTTATCATCAAATCGAGGTAAAACATTATGAAGAACAGGTGAAGAGGCGAAAAGATCGCAAAAAGATGGCAAAAGCAAAAAAAAAGGAAGAAGAATTTAGAACTTACATGATAAGAGCAGAAGAAGGAAAAGGAATACCTAGCGAAATCTCGGAAGAAGAAAATGAGCTTGCGAAGGAAATAAAAGGACCAACGCCTATGGGAGAACCGAAGGCTAGCTACACCGCGGCAGAGCCGACAAAGGAAGTGAACGTCGGAACTGAAGAAGAACCCAAGATGTTAAAAATTGGGACTAAAATGGAGGCAGATGAAGAAATAAGGACTGTTGATTTGTTGCGAGATTACAAAGACATTTTCGCATGGGATATGGATGAGATGCCCGGAATAGATCCATCTCAGAAGGTGCCATAAATTGGAGATTGACAAAAATGCAAGACCATTCAAACAAGAGAATTAGAAAATTGCAACAACATATCACCCTCAAATAGAAGAAGAATTGCAGAAGATGTTTGACGCAGGAATCATTAGACAAGCAAAATATACCGAATGGATAGCAAATATGGTCGTAGTCCTAAAGAAGAAAAAAGGGATAAGAATTTGCATAGATTTTACCGATCTAAACAAAGCTTGTCCGAAAGATAGCTTTCCTTTGCCAGATATTCCGCAAATGGTTGAGTCACGACAGGAAATGAAAGGATATCCCTCTTGATGGATACAAAGGCTACAATCAAATTCCCCTCGCTGAAGAAGACCAAGAGCATACTGCCTTTTTCGCTCCAAGAGGATTATACTGTTATACAAAGATGCCATTTGGTCTGTGAAATGCTGGAGCAACATACCAAAGGATGGTAGAAAAGGTGTTCGTGAAATGGATACATAAAACACTAGAGGTATATGTGGATGACATGTTAATAAAAAGTAAAGAAGCAAAAGACCATGTACGGGACTTGAGGGAAATTTTTGAGTAAATGAGGCATTTCAACATCAAAGTAAATCCAGAAAAATGTACCTTTGGGGTTGCATCAGGAAATTTTTTAGGTTACATTATGTCAAAAGAAGGAATACAAGTCGACCCAGATAAAGTACAAGCAATTCGTGATATGTCAACGCCAGCAACGGTGAAAGATGTGCAAAAGTTAAATGGACTATTAGCTTCGCTAGGAAGATTCATCTCGCGATCATCTGATAAGTGTAAACATTTTTTCAACATACTTAAAAAGGGAGCGAAATTTATATGGACAAATGAATGTGAAAAGGCTTTACAAGGAATAAAAGAACATCTAATGGATATATCAATTTTACAAAAAGTAGAGCCAGGGGAGGAATTATTAATCTACCTTGCGACCACCTCGCATGCACTAAGCACAGTATTATTGCGAATAGACGCAGGAGTGGAAAATCCAATCTATTACATCAGCAAAACATTCAATGCCGCGGAGAGGAATTATTCAAAAATTGAAAAACTAATTTTGGCATTAGTCTATGCAACATTTAAACTTCGCATATACTTCCAAGCACACACAGTTAAGGTAGTGACAAAAGTACCGATTGAGTCAGCAATATAAAATTCAAAAAGGTCAGGAAGGGTTGAGAGATGGAATGCTCAAGTAAGTCATTGCAAAATCAAATATGAAATACTATCTTCACCAAAATCACAAGTTGTCGCAGATTTTTTAGCAGAATTTCCTTTGGAAGAGGATGAAGCAGTGGAAGAAATGATGGATATAGAAGAAGAACATGGAAATCCAAGGGATTTATTAACCGAGCCAAACAGGTGGGAAATATTGGTAGATGGATCATCAAATGGGGAAGGCAACGGAGTTGGGATCGTTCTGATTTCGCCAGGAAGGCAATAAATGGCTTTTTCTTTCAGATTGGAATTTGCATCTACCAACAATGAAACAGAATATGAAGCTATAATACATGCTATGCAATTCGCAATAGAAATGAAGTTGGAAAATGTGAGAGTCACCAGTGATTCCCAATTAGCTATTCGCCAGATAAAAGAAGAATATACTACAAATGAACCATCTTTGAAAAAATACAAGAAACTTGTTGAAGAATTGTCGGCGAAGATACCAAAAAATAAAATGGAGACATATATCAAGAAGAGACAATAGACTCGCAGATGCTTTCGCTTTTATATCAAGTATGACAGATCCAAATTGCGAGATGCATAAAAATACAGACACTTTTATCACCATCAATCGATAAAGAGGAAGAGCAAGAGATGAATGATGCTCATAGAAGATGGAGCACAAAGGCCCTATAGTGAAGATTGGAGAGCAGAACTTCATGCATATCCGATGAAAGGAGAAACACCAAGAAATAGATTAGAGGCGCACAAATTAAAAAGCCGTGCAACAAATTATGAATTAAGAGACGGGGTACTGTACCAAAGATCCTTTAATGGACCATCGCTTAGATGTCTAACACGAAAGCAAGGAGAAGCAGTGTTAAAGATGTTACACAGTGGGGATGCTGGCATCACAGTGGTGGAAGATCTTTGGCACATAAGGCGAAAATGCAAGGTTATTATTGGCCATATATGCATGAAGATGCGAAACAAATATCAAGGCGTTGCGAAGATTGTCAAAGGCACGGAAAGAAAATACATGAACCAGGAGCACCATTAACTTCTTCAACAAGTGTATGGCCTTTTGGAAAGTGGGGTTTAGACATTGTGGGACCATTTTTACCAGGTACAGGGCAAAGAAGGTATCTGATTGTCGCTGATTATTTCACAAAATGGGAGGAAGTAAAAGCAAGACAACACATTCGCGATAAAGATATTTTTACCTTCATATTCGAAAACATCATATGAGATTTGGAATCCCCGCACAGTTGGTATCTGACAATGGGAAGCAGTTTGAGGGACAAAATATAGAACTGTTGCTTAATGCATTTTAGATAAAGTGTGGGAAATCAACTCCTTTATACCCGCAGGCTAATGGACAGGCAGAAGCAACAAATAAAACAATCGCAGATATACTGAAGAAGAAGTTAGAAGGACATAATAAGGCATGGTGTGAACAAGTGCATAATGCAAAGATGGGCTTACAATACAACCCAGCGAGAAGCTACGGGAATGTCACCCTTTTTGTTTAACATATGGAGTTGAAGTGTATCTCGACGAAGTTATTATTCCAACAACAAAGAAAGAAACTTGGGAGAAAAATCTTAGTGCGGGTAACATTTTGATCAAGTTAGATGAATTAGAAGAAAAAGAGAAAGAGCACTACAAAGCATATGGAGAATTACCAAGCGAAGATTAGCCGGAGAATATAACAAACGTGTCAAGACAAGCGAATTTCAACCAAAGCGATTTGGTGTTGAGAGAAACACCAAGATATCAAGAGAAAGTGGTGGCAAGCTGGCGAAAAAATGGGATGGACCTTATATCATCAAGGAGATAGTCGAACAAGGTGGCATATAGATTAATGGATCCCCGAGGGCAAAGATGTGGGCCACAGATTGGATAGACCGTGGAATAGATTATACTTGAAGAAATATTACCCGTAGAAGATTGTGGGAAAAGAATAGATCAGAAGTAATGTATGGATGAAGCGAAATGAACTTATATAAAAATGTTGCGAAAGAATCATTGCGAAATTGCACGAAACAAAGAAAGAACATGCGACGATCTCGCAAATAAAATAACAAGAGATATCCAAAAAACAATGACATATCAGAATGGGACGAACCTGCTATGGCGTACACCCTAGTTCGCGAATCAAAATTTCGTAAAAGGCAAATGTAAGACCTAAAGTGCGTCATAAAAGGGGGTATCTCATTAACATGTCTCGGGGAAAAGGTTACACCGCCCCAGGAACTGGGTCATGGAGATTTGGGGTCAATAAAGCCCATCCAGGAGAGATACCTTGGATTTCCAACTATATATATAAGGTTATACCCTGGTTGGACGACCGAGGGTCTCTTCTAAGGAGTCAGCGTATGATCAAGGCGTCGAGGTACACGATTGAGCCAAGAGTGCCTGGGGCATTTGAAGTGTCTCGGACATTCTTCGCAAGTATTGGCATATGTTGCACTCGGCCCGAAGAAAACTCCACTTAGGGTGCAGTCTCGTAACCATAAGCCACATAGGTATAAGGGATAAGAGGCTGCGAAAATAACTGGTTGTTGTTAAGACCGGATGGGAGGAGCTAGTCTTGTATGGCCGATGTACGCCTCCTTGAAGGGGCAACCAAGGAGATGATAAGGGAGGCACCCTCCATTAGGGAGCTGATAAGTGTCTTAAGACGCAAATGTCATGAGGCTTTATTTTCGCAAGAAAATTTAGGCTTGTCATATTTGTGCGATGATCCTGAAGAGGCAATAATACAAAAAAACAAAGATAAGACGAGATCAATGGGTCAGTACATGAAAGTGTAAGGACGTCCTGCGATTTCGTCGCAAGAAGGCAATGTCATGGGGCTTTATTCTCGCAAGAAAATCTAGGCCTGTCATATTGTCGCAATAAAATTATCCTGCAGAGGCAACAATACTAACAAATGATAATGCAAAATCAATGGGTCTTTACATGAAAGTGTAAAGACGTCCTGCGATTTTGTCGCAATAACAAGAGTTGGCACAGTAAGACCTTTAACTAGGAAGGCAAAATAAGACCATATGACAAAAGATTTATAAAAATTAACTACTCCCTCCGTCCCTAATTAGATGAGCTATTTGGTTTTTAGTTTTGTCCACAAATAGATGAGCTATTTCACTAACCAAGGGGATATTTCTAAAACTACCCTTTTAATTGATTATTTTTTCGATAAGAAATATGTATAATTTGATAGTCATGTTTATATTCGTTGCGTAGGTGTTTTAAAATGCTTTTCAA